>SZWC01015035.1:0-43525 GCA_023375785.1 Penium margaritaceum
AGAGAGAGAGAGAGAGAGAGAGAGAGAGAGAGAGAGAGAGAGAGAGGGAGGGGGAGGGAAAAAGGTACCTTTACAGGATTATTTCGTTTAGGAGGGGAAATGCCTTAATGTGAAGGCTGTATGTTACATGCAATGGCTTGGTCGACTTCTGCCTAAATGTGTAGAGGTCATGCCTAGAATACCTATCTTGGAACGGAATGCCTATCAGGAATGCGATGATCTAAGTGAAAAAAGGTCTGACTGGCACCTGTTGCGTCACCTATGCCACCTTTGCTTTCTTCGCCGCCTTCTCAGCATTCTTCTGGGCCTCAATAGCCTGCATCAAGCACAGACTTGGATCAGCATACATAGATTGACATGGCCAGACTTAGTCCTGCCACACTTGTTTCATAATCTTTGCCGCAAAGAAGCTAGCAGAAACCGGTGTCTGTCTCAGGAGGGTTTGGAAGGGACCAGAAGACTGTCAAGAAAGTTCGCAACTTCCGGTACATGTTTGAAGATCCAAACAAACACCGAAATTGAACAATGTCATTGGAAACTGTTCAATTTTTGGTGTTTGTTTGAATCTCTAAACAAACACCAAATTTTGAAAATTTACTGTTGAAATTGTGTGATAGGTTGGTTCATGTCTTTCCTTCTTTACGTGGTTTGGATCGTCAAAAACAGTTTGGGCCTACTATTCCCGTACCTGGGAGTAGAGGAACGTTCCAAAGATGGCAATGGCTGCACCAATAGCGTTGACAGGACGGATTGGGGTCTTGAAGATGATGATTGAAGTCACAATAACAGAAACCCTCTTCATTGTATTTCCAATGCTGAAGGTTAGAGGAGAAATCTGGTCCAGTGACATGTACGAGACTTGATTGTACAGGTGGTAGAATATGCTCTGGGCCGCCACCCACCTGCATCCAGGCGAAAAGAAACACTGATCAAGCAAATAGTGGCTCAGAAAGCTACAGAACTGAAGGATGTAGGACATAATCCCAGACCGCTCACCAGAAAATCTGCGGGCCAACATTGGCTACGGCCGTCTGCAACCCCGTAGTCCACATGGCAACACCTTCTTGCATGAAGGCAAACGGGGTAAGAATGATCAGTGAGAGGATGGAAAGGCATGCGTAGTAGTTAAGACCTCCAACCTTCACCCCTGTACTCATGCCCTTCTTTGAGAAGATGTTCCGGAACACAAAGGCGAGGTTCGAAATCATGGCGCCATTGAAGCCTGCACGACACACGTTTCAGCGGGAATCGGGACAGTTAGTGAATGTCTTTCAGTTCAGGTAGCCTGGAAAGTACACTCAAGACAAGACAGAAAAAAGGTTCCAGAACATACCTGTCATGTTGAAGTTGAGCTCCGTCATGGCAGAAAGCCCGCAGCCACAGATGATCGGGACCAGGGAGAGGAACACCCACATAGAGAAAGGCTCTCCCATCAAGCTCTGAACGACGACGCTGAATGCCGGCTCCGAACTCTTGATAATGTGAGTGAAGGAGACGGCAACCTTGGACATGCTGACGGTCGCAGCAACATGCCCAATCGTGTGCATGAGCGCAACCTGCACGGCAGATCTGCATATTAAGCCATGCGGAGAGTTTCCTGCAGAAAAGGAAGCACGCACGACTTGCACGTACCGGCGCCAGGTTCTTCCAGAACTCAAGATCTGTCCTTGGAAACTCGACAAGGCGCGTCATCCAGGAGAAGAGCATGATAGTCACTCCAGCGGCAAGGGACAGAGTCGATGTCAGCCAGGGGTACGGGTAAGCGTTCAAGACTTTCTTGTTGTAGATGTTGAAGACGATGTTCAAACTCCACCAGACGGCAAAATAACCGGCGATCTTGAGCTTCTTCTGAGTCTCTTCCAGGGCTTCCTCAGAGACAGGCAGAGCGATCTCTTTATCCGGAAACGCTCCTGCTGCATCAGCTTGGGCTTGGGCAACAACATTGCGCCGACTTGGGCGACACAGAAGCGGAACACTGTTCGAGGAAGGAATGCGAGACGAACCAGACAAAAATGGTCGGGAGAGCTTGGTCGTGGGCACTCTCACGACAGCCTTCACAGGCTTTGACAGGGTCGTAGGCCTCGCAGCCGGCAAGTATCCTGCGGAGGCACTGGTCAGCTCGAGTATTGCGGACATGGTGAATGGCACTAGGAGAGGCTTCGCAGGTACAAGACCAAGGGGGGTCAATCGAACAGGAATAACGAAATTCAAGTGCGGATCGGGACAACCTGTGATGAGGCTATAGAGCAGAGGAAGATAACGCAGAATCGTTAAATGCGCCGCGAGCCCTCACTTTTCCGCTGCTGGGACACGCTTTTCAACTCGATCCAAGCCAACCGGGCGGTCGGTACAGAAAAAGTGCGCACTAGACAGCGCAGTAGATACCCCTGCGGCGTGGGCAGGAGGGCTCCCTCGTGACGAGCTGATCCACGCCGGGCCAAGGGCGCTCACCAACCCTCGTGGGAGATTTTTTCCGCGCTCATCCACGTGTCGCCGTGAACACCGGCTTGGGCACTCGACTGACATGCAGCCTGCAAAATTCCCCTAGCGTTAAGCCATGCGGACAGCCATACACAAAACAGACACATTTGGACTTTCAGCTTCAAGTTTTAGTCCACGTGGCATGTGGTATTGTTGCGCCGAGCGTTGGTGGTGTTACGCCGAACAGAACTTAGATGGTGCACAGGTACAAATTTCGAGGCAAAAAACGATTTAGAATTTGGGACACTTGAGCAATTTATAATTAACGGTAAGTGTACTTCGATGACAAGTGTCAAAATGATCGAACATATATATACAAGTTTCGAGTTACGAATGAAGCATAGTTGGGGTTGTTGGGTCGAATGTCAAGCGACGCGTGCGGAGTCGCGTCATGAGTGGTCGGATTCGAAAAGGTCTGCCGAGAAGTCGGGGGTCTTCGAGAATCGGTGGTGAAGATGCTCGATGCATCTTCATAAATCCAGATTCATCGAGATGCGTCGAGAAGTCGAACGAATGGCCGTGAAACTTCTGATTGTGGGTTCGTGAGAGTGGTCGAAGTTGTCAGAAGGTTCGAGAATATCCACATGGGACGGGGCAGTTGGCAAATTCGCCCTCGGCCATTGAAGTGAATATCGCGGTTCTCGCGACGCGATGGCTTGCTTGCGTGGTAACAGGAATGCCCACTTGAGAAGATATAGGGACTCGTGTACGTCTGTTACGTAACACTTTCCCCCCTTTCAGCCACGACGTCCCGGCACGTGTGCAAAATGTGGCCCGGAGACAGCAATACTAGCCGTCAATGAGATGATCGACGTCTCGGAGATTGTCGTAGGGTTTGTTGAAGTTCGTTGGTCACTCACAACTCTATGGCCTCTTGTCTCCCACACTCTGCACACACTCGTACAGATTAAATGACAATGGCCCCACCTGGGGAGTGAGGGAATGGAGAAACCCCCTTTAACGATGTCTAGTGTGAGAGTGTGGGTCATAAGGGACACAACGCAATAGACAACGTTGAGAATGGTGGAGAGACGGCAAAGATCTTGTTGAAACAATGAGAGTTAAGAGTACAATGAGCTAGCGAGAGGGATATCCCCTCCGCACTCAGTACGAACAGCGTCAGTGCGAGCTACGCGACAGCTGATCCATGGGAAAATCCAAGAGAATAGCTACCAACGTCCAAACAGCAAATAGAGAGACCCCGATAACAAAACGGCGCACTCGGGTGGCCGAATGACAAACGAACAGAAACAGCGGAAGCAGAAAAAGAAGCTCTACAAAACTAAATTGGTAAAGGGCAAAGTGGATGTTGCCGAGAAATTGACCATTGTGACCTTGCCACGAAGAAAACTCCTATGTGCACATAGGAATGTGCAAGGTAAAGCTGAGATTGGCAACATGGTCGCCGACCACTGTAGCCTGCCTGCATGTGAGTGGCGTCAAGTCGAGACGTCACCAAGATACTGACATAACATCAGGGAGACGTCATGCGAGCCCACCTTGACTGGAGCCTCTGGCGTCATGAAGCTGCTACTGGACTCAGGAGTGCCCTCTGGCACATACATGGCCATCGCATGACTTTCTATGACTCTTTGGTGCGGTAGATGCTAGGTTTTGTACATTCTCACTGCCATGCCCTACATCGTGCTTTCTCGGCTCTGAGTGTTTTGGGGGAGTTTCACATTTCCCGGGTGCTGATCCTTAGGGGGCCACCGTGCCGGTTTCGGCTGTGCACTGGTGAGTAGCCACCCTCGGTTTAAAACCAAGTGGTCGGGCTCGACCCCAGGGTGGCGGCACTGGCCCACCCGAGCGTGGTGCTCGGTGTGGGTGCGTGCTCACCGGTGCTTAGCTCGCTCGCTCCTCCCACTCTAACTGTCTCTTGTGTGAGTTGAGTTCTAAGACAAGCGTTGACCGCATCCATGGCGTGTCTAGTGCTCCATTGTGCTCACCCGCCCCGTTTCACACAGCTCATCTAGGAAGCTGCCTAGTAACTACTGGTATCAGAGCAGTAGGGGTTTTCCCTTACAGCTCTCTGATCCTGATCTGTGGAACCGTCGTTGCGGATCCGACGTCCTCAATGAGCTCGTGGCGTTCTTGCTACAGCCCACCATTGCCGTTTGTGGCAAGCTGAGCAGCGCGAGTCTGTGGCAGTCTCGCCACCTACCGTCACTCGCCACACATGTCCCCTCGCAACAGTGGAGGTCTACAGTGGCACTGCGGTTCGCTCCATCTTCGGAGCTACCCGACGGAACCCATACTGGGTCCCCACCTGTGTACGCCCCGCATTAGTCACCTACTTGTCACAAGCCTCTGCACCATTGCCGCCACCATCTGTCGAGCGCCGTGCAATGTTGCCCTCTCCAACAACTATCAGCGTCGTCTTGCCAACCTCGGTGCCCAATTCTACATCACAGTGCGGCTACATTCTCACACAACTCTTGCCCTACCGCTCGCTGCAGCCTCTCTTAGTCAAGCTGCCAGCACCCAAGCACTACCGTGCTTCTCCCGGCCCGCCAGCTCCGTGTCACGCTACTTCATCGCAACATGGAGCAGTCACGACTCTTGGCTGCACGTGCAACCTGAACACAACCACCCTGGATTTGCCACCTCTCGACGGACCACCGAACAAAGACTTGGACTCTCCACACAAAGCGGCCCGTTACGCCGATCACGAGTGGGAGAACCCGCAATTCCTTGATACCTCCCCCACCAACGGCGACACCCCACGGTAGGTTCGTATGCTTGACCACTCGTACTAGTGTGAGGAGGTCGCGAAGGCAGCTGAACGTGAACGTGAGGCGATTGATCGCCAAGTTTACATTACGAACGTTTTGGCGCCGTCACCACCTCTGCCTTCAAGCGTGCACCCTCCTCGCGGCTCCCGGCAAGCAGATCCAGCTCCTTCAGCACACCCTGTACCATCTCCCACAATAGCAATGTCCACTGGTCCGTCCGCCGCAGAAGAGGTTCGCGGAGTCATCCCTGCGCGCCTTGTCCACACAGACTCCGTTGGGTTGGCCGGAGCCATCCTTGATGCACCGGCTGGAGCCGCGCTACCCTTTTCTGCTATAGCCCGGGCTTGCAGAGCTCCCACACAGGCTGCGGTCGGATGTGCGGGTGAGGCGTACTTACACGCTGTAGCATCTCTTACGTTGCTTGTCGCTGCTGCTGTGAACATCACCACACAAGTGACTGCAACAGTAGGTTCTATGGCTATTGTCGCATCCTCTGCAGCAGACGCAATATCCCGCACAGTCAGCTCCATTCGTGCATCCACCGCAACCGCAATGCTGATCCCCACCGGCGGTCCTCGCGACCTCACACCACACATCACCACAGGCGTTCTCATCGCATCAACGTCAGCCACGGTAGCTGGTGCCACAGTGACGGTGCTTCTTTATCTCACTGTGGCTGTGGCCGGGTGGTGGCAGTCCTCTTCTCCTATGCCATAGCTGTGGTGCCACCTCTCTTTCCTCTGCTGCCACGCCACTAGCTCGGTGAGTGTTTGTACTGCACAGCATTGCATTGCATCTCAATTCACCACATTATTCTCCTTCACTCCTCTCTCTTGCACTTCTACCGTCACCAACTCACCTTCTCATAATGCGAGGACCGGAGGAGACGATAGAGGCTCTACAGGCCGCCCTTAATGAGGCTCAAGCGGGTCGTCGCAAGGTAGAAGATGAACTCCACCAGGGACGTGAGGCACAGCATGAGTTAGCCGCAACTATAGCTGCATTGGTCATAGACCGCCTCCGCACTGTCCCGGGTTTTACCGCTGTCCTCCCAACTGAAGAAACTGCAACTACAAACTCCTCTGTTCCTCCTAGTGGTGGCATTCCCAATTCTTCCTCTCCTACTCTCTCCGTAGTGGCACTGGCCCGAGTGCTTCTCCTAGCTAGGCAAAAGGATCTCGAAACACCACCCCCATAGTTCAAGTCCAAGCTCTCCTTCACCTCCTGGGAAACACGCTGCTGCTCGTGGGCTCAGGGTGAACTACTCTAGGAGTACTACTCCCCTGCAAAACCACCATTCACACCTCAACCTGCTGAGGTCGCCCGTGCTTTGCAAGCCCTCATCAATGCAGGGCCTAAGAACCTTCTGGATGACACAGGTACGTACAACGCGGACCCCACGCGCGGCACCCCAGCTGACCCAGTTGGTGCCTATGCCCTCATTCGTCGTCGCAAACTTGTGACTTGGCATGCCGCCCAGAGCGCTCTGACTGTCCAGTTCAACACATTGTAGATGCGGGCAGACGAGACTGTAGAGGAGTACTGGGTGCGCATTCTACGCCTGTTGCGTGACCTGGGAAAGGCAGCTCCGGGTCCTTTCTCAGCCTGCCTGTGAATTGTCGCTGGTCTCATCCTTGAGCTATGTGATCTTTATCTGCACGTATCCCAGGCAGAGCTCGAGCGGCTCGCTGCTGTCCCGGTCCTTGCGGACTCCCCGCCGGAGATTGGTCCTCTCTTTGACTTCATTGCCTCCCGTCTCACACATTGGTGGAACGTCCTACGGAACAAGCGCATGCACCGCGCTGCACTCGTCGGTATCACCACCTCCTCCTCCTCGTCTGTAGCTGCCACCTCCTCTTCCCTCTTTTCCTCTCATGCAGCCACCCATTCCACTCATGCTCCTTCACATTGGGGGGTGGTGGCTCTGGCCGCAAGGGTGGTCGTGGCGGAAAAGGACGAGGAGGCAGTCGTAATGGGAAGATTCCTTCCCCCACTACCACTGAGGTTACCTGGTGGAACTGCAGTACCACTGGTCACTCTACGCCCAGATGCCCAGCTTCTCATGATGATGTACATCTTGCCTCCTCCATGCGTGCTCACTGGGCGTACACGGGCGTGTCCGCTTCCTCTGCCGCGGCGATAGTGACGACTACATCGTCCTCATCCTCTTCCTCCAGCTCCGCTCTCACCACCACTCTCGCTCCTTTGCAGCCGTCATCGCCCCCAGCCAGCCCCTGGGACTGGATCCCACCACCGTCCGGCCCTCCATACTACATACACCCATCTTCTCACTACTCTGTGCCCTCGCAGCCACGTGACGATGGTCATTTCTTCGACCGGTCGTCCGACCACTCCTCCGACCGTTCCTCTGACCCCCGTGCCGAGGAGCGCACACTTGAGCGTCGCCTGGCGCACCTGCTTCACCTTCGCTCTCAGGGAGGTGAGAGTGTGAGTGGCCAGTCGCGTGTGTCTGTTTGTAAGTCCGACGCCACTATCCTTTGTGCTGTGTCTGGTGGTGTACCGGGGGTCCTGCCCGATAATCGTGACTAGATTGAACAGTGGCAGTCTTACATGTTCCCCACTCATCTTGGTGGCCAGTCTCTCTTGTCCTCCCATGGCACCGTTGCTGTTTTCCTTGTTCTCCCCTCCACTCGTGCATCCCCTGGCCATTGGATCATTGACTCAGGGGCCACACATCACATGACCTCCTGTCGATCATCGTTTGTGTCCCTTGGGCCCGTTAGGTCCGTTCGTTCATTGCGCACTGGCTCCGGCCAACTTCTCCCTATCCAAGGTGCCGTGTCGTTCCCTTTGTTGGCCCTAGAGGCACTGTCTACTTACCTGATGTGCTTTATGTGCCCGAACTTGAGGTCAGCCTTCTCTCTGTGACCACCCTTGATGACCAGGGCATGGACTTCTCGTCCAGCCGCGGCATGGCCTCCATTTCTTTCTGCTCGTCTGGCCGTGTTGTTCTCCGTGGTGTGCACTGTGATCATCTATTTTGTGTCCCCCTCATGTTGCCATCGTCTTCCACTGCATATGCTCTTGTTCACGTCGCACCGTCGATGTCTCCTACCCATGCTGATCTGTTGCATCGTCACCTCTGTCACATTCACATCGCCGCCATCCAGCACCTTCTGCGCCTTCGATCAGCCTATGCTCTTGACCCTGCCATGTTTGTGCCTCCTTGCACCTCATCCTGTCTTGACTGTGCCAGTGGCAAAATGCACCGCTCCCTGTTCTTTACTGTTGAGTCTACTACCTCCCATCCCCTTGATCTCGTCCATGCTGATGTCATGGGTCCCTTGCCCCAGGACTTCCTTGGAGGACCTAAGCCGCTATGTTCTGTGCTTGAATGATGACTTCTCTCGGTACAGCTGGGTCTTTTCCCTTTGCCACAAAAGTGATGTCACTGATGTTCTTGAGTCTTGGCTTCCTCAAGTTGAACGTGCATGTCTCCGTTTGTTGTGGGTTCTTCATAGCGACCGGGGCGGAGAATTCTTTGGTCCCACCTCTTGCTTCCTTGAGTCCCGTGGTGTTCGGCTTGAATCCTGTGCCCCTTGCACCCCGCAGTAGAAAGGCGTGTGTGAGCGTTAGAATCACACCCTTGCTGACAGTGTACGCACCATTCTATATGCCCCTGGGCAGTCTCCCTTTTTTGCCTTTGAAGCCATGTCCTACATGACTTGGGTCTGGAATCGGGTTCCTCCATGGCCCTCTCCCTCACTCTGTCAAGCCCTTTGAACGCTGGATGGGACGGCGTGCTGACCGCCGCCTTGCTCGTGTCTGGGGATGTTTTGCTTGTGTGTGGATCTCGGTGGACCAACGGGATGGTAAACTATCTCCCCGTTGTCGCTTGTGCGTCTTTCTCGAGGTCTCCCTATTTTTCAAAGCTTGGCGCTTCTGGGATCCCTCCTGTTATCGTGTCATGAGTCTCGGGGTGCTCTCTTCTTTGAGCGTGATACTTCCCGTATCGTTGAGTCCCTTTCTCTGCCCTCTCGGGATGGGGGTGGTCATCATCCCTCTGGGCCTTCTGTTCTCCCCTCCGTGCTTCCTTCGATACCTCCTGTCTCCTCCAAGCCCCTCGGCTCCTCTCCCTCCTTGGGGCTTCCTTCCTCGGCCTCCACTGTGCCTTTGGACTCCCCTACACCCATGGATTCCACTGTCTCTTCTGACTCTAACCCCCTTGAGCCCTCTGCTCGCTCGTCCTCATCCTCTACTTCGTCCTCTGCCTCTGAACCTGGTGCCACGTCCCTGCCGTCTCCTGCCCTCTCTGAGAACTCTACCACAGCTGATTATCCTTCTCCTTCGGTCTCTGTGCACCTGCGCTCCGCTGCAACCCCTTCTACAGCGCGTGTCCCGTCAGTCCTCCCAGTCTCACCCTACACGCGTGGTGGTCGTCTCCGGGCACTTCCATCTCAATCGCACCCTGTTGTCTCTGGTGACCCTGGTCTCCGTGCTCTTGGTCTTGCAACCTCTACATTGTCTACGGCTGCCTATGTGGTTTCTCTAGCACAACACTTTGCTGCTCTCTCATTGAAGAAGAGTTTCACTCAGCTCTCTCTTTTTTTGCAGCTGGGTATGTTGCCTCGTGCTTTGCTGCTGCTGGTCTCTTCCCTCTTCCGCTCAAACCTTTGACTGTACAGGCAACCCGCATGGCCTTTGATTCCCCCTGGTGGGAGAAACCCATGAAAGCCGAACTCGACGCGTTGTTTAGACACGGTGTGTATGAGCTCGTGGATCTCCCACCGGGCCATAAGGCAGTTGCAGCCAAGTGGGTGTACTGTCGCAAGCTGAACCCTGACAACAGCGTTGAACGGTGTAAGGCTCGTCTCACTACAAAAGGGTTCTTTCAAATCCCTGGTGTTGACTTTGATGAGACCTTTTCCCCAGTCGGCCTCTACACCACATCTAGGACTCTCCTTAGCCTGGTCGCTCAACATGACAGGTTGCTTGAGCAGATGGATGTCAACAATGCCTTCCTCCATGACAAGTTGGACAAGGAGATGTATATGGTGTAGCCGCCTGGCTTCTCTGATGGAACAAGGCCAGTGTGGCATCTGCGCAAGGCTCTCCATGGCCTAAAGCAGTCCCCACGCTGTTGGAACCAAGAAATCACAACTACCCTAGAAAAGGGAGGCTTCCGAAGAGGTACTGTGGACCCTGCTCTATTCCTCAGTGCTCCCACCAAGCCATTCGTCACCATCCTTGTCTATGTGATGATCTTCTCATTGCCTCCCCTGCTGCTGCATCTGTCGTTGCTGCAAAATATCTGCTCTAAGTGACATACATAATGAAGGACCTTGGTCTAGCTCGTGTTTTCTTGGGCATGGAGTTGGAGCATGATCGTGCACGTCGTACCCTGCATGTTCACCAAGCTGCATATGTATGCAACTTTGAGGAACGGTTTGGACCGCTTCTCACAACCGTCCCCACAGCGTCCACGCCTATGGCCCCCTCTAGCCAGTCCCTACTCAAGTCTCTGGAACTGTCCAAACTGGAGGAGATGGTCGATGTGACCGACTACCTTCGGGTCATTGGCTCCCTGATGTACCTTGCCACCACTAGCGTGTTGATGTTGCCTTTGCTGTGAACTTCTTGTCTCAGTTCTGTCAGTGCCCTCGTGAGTGCCATCTTGAGACTGCCCCACGAGTAGTGTGCATAACCCTTTCCACCCCTTGTGTTGGACTGTACTTTTGTGCACAACCCTCAGTTGTGGGGGACGACTTCACAGACAGTGACTGGGCACATGACTCTGATGCACACAGCCGAACTGGATACATCTTCTTGGTTGGTGGAAATACAGTCTCCTAGAAAAGTGGCAAAGAAGTGTGTGTTGCTCCTAGCATTGCTAAGGCTGAGTATGTTACTCTTGGCAGAGGCACGTGTGAGGCTGTCTGGCTGTGTCGTCTACTGTAGCAATTGTTTGTTCCCATCTGTTGCATCACTCTGCGTTGTGACAACCAAAGCACAAAGGCCATTGCCGACAAAAGTGGCATGCATCACTCCGGCACCTATCATATGAACGTGGAGCATCACATTGATCGTGAGTGTATTGCTGCTGGCATTGTTCAAGTTGCTTGAGTGGATACACGGTCTCAGAGAGCTGACTTTCTCACTAAGGCCCTGAGCCAAAATGTCTTCAAAAGTGTTTTTCACTCTGTTGGTCTCATCTGTCCTCATGACCCAGGTTGATTTGCATGGTGCATCTCTAGTAATTCTGTTTAGCACACATTGTTGTCATCTTCATGTGTGTGGGGTTGCTGGCCTGCGTGTCATAGGGGAGTATTGAAATTTATTGGTCACTCAAAGCTCTATGCCCTCTTGTCTCCCACTCTGCACACACTTGTACAGATGGTAAATGACAATGGCCTCACTTGGAGAGACGTCATGCGAGCCCACCTTGACTGGAGCCTCTGGCGTCATGAAGCTGCTGCTGGACCCAAGAGTGCCCTCTGGCACATACATGGCCATTGCATGACTTTCTGTGACTCTTTGGTGCGGTAGATGCTAGGGTTCATACATTCTCACTGCCGTGTCCTGCATCTTGCTTTCTTGCCTCAGAGTGTTTTGAGGGAGTTGCACATTTTCCGGGTGCTTATCCTTAGGGGGCCACCGTACCGGTTTTGGCTGTATACTAGTGAGTAGCAGTCCTCGGTTTAATACCGAGTGGTCGGGCTCGACCCCAGGGTGGCGGCACTGGCCAACCCGAGTGTGGTGCTCGGTGTGGGTACCTGCTTACTGGTGCTTAGCTCGCTCGCTCCCCCCACTCTAACTGTCGTTTGTGTGAGTTGAGTTCTAAGACAAGTGTTGACCGCATCCATGGCGTGTCGAGTGCTCCATTGTGCTCATCCGTCCCGTTCCACACAGCTCATCTAGGAAGCTACCTAATAACTTTACGATTCTGAGCTATTATGCGCGACGTCGTAGCCATGCCACTTGAAAAAATATTCTTTCGTCTTTCCTTGTCGTCGATGGCCGAGGATGTCCCCGATGACGTACTCCGTATCTTCGTGCACTTGAATGGGAGGCGAAGGAAGGACATCTCTGCCAGGGAAGTTCTCTCTGGGGTTTTGGTAGTGCTCGAGTCTGCTGATATGGAACACCGAATGAACTTGCATGATGTCGGGGAGTTTGAGTCGTGCAACCACAGGGGTTTGCATGCGCTTGATATCAAACAGTCACAACCATTGAGGTTTGAGATTCGAACAGTCGGATCCGTGGAGCCTGATGTTCACCAAGCTGAGGAGGACTTTGTCGCCAACGGTGAAGATGTCGTCACTGTGATATTGGTCTGCTGCTTACTTCATCGATGCTTGTGTCTTCACGAGAGTCAATCGTGTTTCCTCCTAGAAAGTGGTGAAGTCTTGACTTTGAATGTCGACCGCAGGAATGTTGTTGTAGCTTTGTAGTCCAGCTGGTGTGGCGGGAAGTTTTCTATACACCACTTCCAATGGAGTTTTACCTCTTGTGCTCAAAACTGTCAAATTATATGCGATTTTGGGGTTCCGGAGTTGTTGTGCACCATCCATTCAATGAGGTTCACATAGTGTTCGAAGTAGTTTTTTGATCGTCTGATTTGTTCGCTCGGTTTGACCGTCGGTTTGAGGGTGAAACACCATTGAAAGTTGAATTCTGCTGCCCTAACAATTCATAAGTTCGCGCTAAAAATAGCTGGTGAATCGACCATCTCTGTCGATCGTGATGGTTCTCGATAGCTGTGTAGTCGTACGATGTTGTTTAGAAATAGCCGTACTGTTCCCTCGGCGGTGACGGTGGTCATTTTCCAAATGAAGCGGGACATTTTAGAAAACCTGTCGACGACCACGAGGATGGCGTCATATCCCTCGGGCGTGACTAGTAATCAAGTAATGAAGTCCATGGAGATGTCTGTCCATGGTTCCGTCGGAACAGGGAGCGGGTGCAGTAGTCCGGGTGGCCTTGTGCGACGAGATTTCTTTCACTGACATGTGTCACGGGTTTTGCAAAATTTGGCCACGTCGGATTGCATCTTGTCCCACCGATAGTTTTTTGCCAAATTCTTCAGCGTCTTGTCCTCTCCGAACTGTCCACCTAGACCGGTGTCGTGGCACTCTTCAAGCAGCATTCGGCGAAGTTTGTCATTCGGAGGAATGACCACTTGGCGAGTGATGCGACGTCGCCAGTAGGGTGCATTGAACCAGAATTGTGTTTTATCATATCCACTGTGCTGGTCGTAGCCTCGTGTGAACAATGGCTCGAGGTAGGGGGTCTCGCTATAGTTGTAGGGTCGCCATGTCGGTCATTAAATCTGGTGGGCGGCTGAGTGCGTCCGCCGGATTGATTTGCCTGGCCGATACTCGATTTTGTAGTCAAACCCGGATTCAAGGAACTCCATCCATCTGGTTTGACGTTGGCTGAGATTCGGCTTGTATTCAAATATTTCAACGCGTGGTGGTCGGTGCGCACAATTTATCGGCAACACACCAGATACCATCACCATGTCTTGAATTCGTGCACGACTGCCAGTATCTCTTTCTCGTGGACCGCGTAGTTGAGTTCCGGTCCTCGCAGTTTTTGCGACATGTAGGCAACTGATTGTTCGCCGTTGCCGTGATCTTGCAGAAGGATCATGCCAATGGCTTGGTCTGATGCATCCGTAGCCATGATGTAGTTGAAAGTTGTATCGGCTAATGGCAAGGCTGGCGCTAAGGTCAGAGCGTTTTGCAAAGCGGTGAATGCTTATTGTTTGTTGTCTCACTACCGCTACTCATCTTCATTTCAAGTGACATCGGGGAGAGGCGCTGAAACTCATGCGTACTCCTGTACGAATCTCTGGTAGTAACTGCAGAATGTGAGAAAAACTTGAATTTCTCGAACATTGGTCGACGTCGGCCGATCAGCGACTGCTACCGCTTTTTTTTGATCCATGGTGATCTGTCCGCCGTTGATGACGTGATCCAAAAACTCAATCGAACGACGACCAAAGTCGCATTTCGAGAGTATTCCAAAAAACTTCTCTCTTTGGAAAACTTCGAGAACTTTTTGGAGATGTCCATTGTGCTCCTTCAGGGTGCGGTTGTAAACTAGAATGTCGTTGAGGTGTACCATGAAAAATTCGTTGAGGTATGGACATAAAATGTTGCTCATTGCCGCCATAAATGTCGCTGGGAAATTTGTGAGTCCAAACGGCATAACCATGAACTTGAAGTGTCCGTAACTAGTTTGAAATGTTGTCGTCTCGATGTCGGCAACTACCACGCATATCTGGTGATATCTGCTACGTAAGTCGATTTTGCTAAAAATTCGGGCTCCTCGGAGTTGGTCGATAGGTTCATCAGCTTGGGGGAGAGGGTAGCAGTTCTTGATGGTAGCGTCATTCAACATCCGATAATCCACGCACATGTGCATCTCGCCATTTTTTTTCACGAATAGTACTGATGCGGCGTAAGGTGACGTGGATGGGTGGATGAACCCCTGATCGAGCATCTCATCAAGCTACTTTTTCAGCTCGGTCAGGTCGTGATCGCTCATCCAATAGGCCACTCGGATGGTAGGTCTACTGCCTGGCTTTAATTTGATGTGATGGTTGATGTCTCGCGGAGGAGGTAAAGTTTTTGGGAGTTTGTTGAGAAAGACGCTCGTGAACTCCTGGATAAGGGGTGCAAACTCTTCGGGTACCATCACAAATTTCGTCAAGGCGGATGAGGCTGATGAGGCTGATGATAAATCAGCTGCTGCCACTTTTGCTTCTCCCATTGGCCTGAGATGTATGAGCCACGCACGAGCTCCTCGTCCAATACAGTGTTTCGTCACGTTAAGCAGTATCGGTTGCACATGTTTTCACTTTTTGGCTTTTGCGGCTTCCTATGCTGCTTCCACATCTACTACTTCCACTGTCAGCTTCCGTCTCGCATACGAAAGTTTTTGTTTGGCACCGTCGATCTCCACGTAGACGTCGCCGCTATTCCAGTCGACCTGCGGATTGTGTAGGTACAGGAAATCTTGTCCGAGGATGATTTTGTGATCGCTCATTGGACAATACTTCCAGACCGTTACATCCCGTAGATCCCCCACTTGTAGTCGTAGTGGTTCTCAGATTCTTCACATCTATAGTCTCCCATTGACAAATTTTCCTTCAAATACCCTTGGTTCGCTTTGTAAACCCAGCTTGTAAACCATGTTGTTGCTTAAGAAGCTGTGTTAAGCTCCTCCATCCAATAGTGCCCGCACTGTTCTGCAACTTCTGCATCCTCGAGGCTGAACTTCTAGCAGTATCGCCGGTTGGACGTCCTCGTACCCCTCGTCGAATTTGGCAATCTCATAAACCCTCAGCGGTGATGTGGGCCATTCAGAAGGGTGATCGTTTGGCATAGATCGCTCCTCACGGACAAGAGTTACTCCTTTCACTCCTACCCTTTGTCGTTTCCCGACTCAGTTTTTGGTGACGTCCCCCTCTTTTGGCCTGTTGCTTGCTCCGACAATTGTGAGCGATGTGCCCGACTTTTCCGCAGTTGTAGCAGGTTTGCATATCTCTCTGGTCGACGGCGTCCACTTCCATTGGAGTTGAGGAGTCCACCGACTGGTGTTTTCCAGTCCCACGATAATTGTGGTTAGGAGGTCAGCATCCGTAGGATTCCTGGATCCAAGCATTGTAATTGGTACTGTCGATTCTTTCTGCTGCTGCTATCATCCGCGACAAGTCGTTCTAGATGCCAAAATGAGCGATTGCTCGCCGGATGTCTCGCTTGAGGCCGTTGTTGTAGCGAAAGCAGAGTTGCTTGGGAGTGATGTCTGCTCCGGTGATAATCTTACAGAATCTTAGCGTATACTCCGCCATGCTGGACTGTTGACATAGACGCTGAAGCTTGTACCGTACGTCAGATGTTTCATTCAGTTGACCAAAGTGTGCGAGCATCACGCGCAAAACTTCGTTCCAGTTGATTGGTGGCGTTAGTGCGTCTTGCCACTGTGGGTTGATCTGCTCCAAGGGTAGGGTTCACGCGTGCTTGCGTTGCAAAGAGCCTCCATCAAGACGCGCTGCACTAGCCACTGTACCGCACTACAGAACAAGCACATGCACCACACTGCACTCGTGCTATGACCACCTCCTCCTCCTCATCTGCAGCTGCCACCTCCTCTTCCCCCTCGTCCTCTCATGCAGCCACCCATTCCACTCATGCTGCTTCACATTGGGAGGTGGTGGCTTTGGCCGCGAGGGTGGTCGTGGTGGAAAAGGACGGGGAGGTGGTCGTGGTGGGAAGACTCCTTCCCCCACTGCCACTGAGGTTACCTACTGGAACTGCAGCACCAGTGGTCACTCTATGCCCAGATGTCCAGCTCCTCATGATGATGCGTGTCTCGCCTCCTCCATGCGTGCTCACTGGACGCGCACGGACGTGTCTGCTTCCTCTACCATGGCAGCAATGACAACTGCATCGTCCTCATCCTCTTCCTCCAGCTCTGCTCTCACCACCACTCTCGCTCCTCTGTAGCCGTCACTGCCCCCAGCCAGACCTTGGGGCTGGATTCCACAGCCGTCTGGCCCTCCATACTACGGACCCCCATCTTCTCACTACTCTGTGCCCTCGTGGCCACGTGACGATGGTCACTTCTCCGACCGGTTGTCTGACCGCTCCTTTGACCACTCCTCTGACCGCCGTGACGAGGAGCGCACACTTGAGCGTCGCCTGGCACACCTGCTTTACCTTCACTCTCAGGGAGGTGAGAGTGTGAGTGGCCAGTCGCGTGTGTCTGTTTGTGAGTCTGACGCCACCCTCCTTTGTCCTGTGTCTGGTGGTGTACCGGGGGTCCTGCCTGATGATCGTGACTAGATTGAACAGTGGCAGTCTTACACGTTCCCCACTCGTCTTGGTGGCCAATCTCTCTTGTCCTCCCGTGGCACAGTTGTTGTTTACCTTATTCTCCCCTCCACTCGTGCATCCCCTGGCCTTTGGATCATTGACTCAGGGGCCACACATCACATGACCTCCTGTTGATGTCGATTGTGTTCCTCTGGCCCGTTAGGTCCGTTCATTCTGTGTGCACTGGCTTCGGCCAACTTCTCCCTATCCAAGGTGCCGGTGTCATTCCCTTTGTTGGCCCTGGAGGCACTGTCTACTTACCTAATGTGCTGTACGTGCCCGAACTTGAGGTCAGCCTTCTCTCTGTGACCACCCTTGATGACCAGGCGCGGCCTGGCCTCCATTTCTCTCTGCTCGTCTGGCTGTGTTTTTCACCCTAGTGTGCACTGTGACCGTCTGTTTTGTGTCCCTCTCATGTTGCCCTCGTCTTCCGCTGCATCTGATCTTGTTCACGTTGCACCGTCGATGTCTCCTACCCATGCTCATATGTTGCATCGTCGCCTCTGTCATATTGACACCGCCGCCATCCAGCACCTTCTCCGCCTTTGGCCAGCCTACGGTCTTGACCCTGCCAGGTTTGCGTCTCACTGCACTCTCTTGTCAAGAGTGTGCCAGTGGCAAAATGCACCGCTCCCTGGTCTCCATTGCTGAGTCTACTACCTCCCTTCCCCTTGATCTCGTCCATGCTGATGTCATGGGTCCCTTGCCCCAAGACTTCCTTGGAGGACCTCGGCCGCTATGTCTTGTGCTTGACTGATGACTTCTCTTGCTACAGCTGGGTCTTTGCCCTTCGCCACAAAAGTGATGTCACTGATGTTCTTGAGTCCTGGCTTCCTCAAGCTGAATATGCATGTCTCCACTCGTTGCGGGTTTTCTGTTGTGACCGGGGCGGAGAATTATTTGGTCCCACCTCTTGCTTCCTCGAGTCCCATGGTGTTCGGCATGAGTCCTGTGCCCTTTGCACCTCGCAGCAGAACGACGTGTCTGAGCGTTAGAATCACACCCTTGCTGACAGTGTACGCTCCCTTCTCTCTTCCTCAGGGCAGTCTCCCTTGTTTGCCTTTGAAGCCATGTCCTACATGACTTGGGTCTGGAATCGGGTTCCTCATGGCTCTCTCCCTCACTTTGTCATGCCCTTTGAACGCTGGATGGGCTGGCGTGCTAACCTCTGTCTTGCTCGTGTCTGGGGATGTTTTGCTTCTGTGTGGATCTCGGTGGACCAACGGGATGGTAAATTGTCTCCACGTGGTCAGTTGTGCGTCTTTCTCGGGGTCTCCTTATTTTCCAAAGCTTGGCGCTTCTGGGATCCCTCTTATTGTTGTGTCATTGAGTCTTAGGGTGCTCTCTCCTTTGAGCATGATGCTCCCCGTTTCGGTGGGTCCCTCTCTCCGCCCTCTCGGGGTGGGGGTGGTCCTCTTCCCTCTGGGCCTTCTGTTCTCCCCTCCGTGCGTCCTTCGACACCTCCTGTCTCCTCTGAGTCCCTCGGCTCCTCTCCCTCCTTGGGGCTTCCTTCTTCGGCCTCCACTACGCCTTTGGACTCCGCTACGCCCGTGGAGTCCCCTGTCTCTTCTGACTCTGACCCCCTTGAGCCCTCTGCTCGCTCGTCCTCATCCTCTACCTCGTCCTCTACCTTTGAACCTGGTGCCACGTCCGTGCCGCTTCCTACCCTCTCTGAGCCCTCTGCCACAGCTGATTATCCTTCTCCTTCGGTCTCTGTGCACCCGCGCTCCGCTGCAACCCCTTCTACAATGCGTATCCCGTCTGACCCCCAGTATCACCCTACACGCGTGGTGGTCGTCTCCGGGCACTTCCATCTCAGTCGTACCCTGATGTCTCTGGTGACCCTGGTCTTCGTGCTCTTGGTCTTCTAACCTCTGCATTGTCTGCGGCTGCCTGTGTGGTACACCCAAGCATAACACTTGGCTGCTCTCTCTTTGAACAAGAGTTTCACTCAACTCTCTCTTTTTCTGTAGCTGGGTATGTTACCTCGTGCTTTGCTGCTGCTGGTCTCTTCCCTCTTCCGCTCGAACCTTTGACAGTGCAGGCAACCCACAGTTAAAAAGTGCCCCTGCCATGGATGCCGTTTGCCGTTTTCCTGGTTCGACCACTGGAGAGTGGTTGGATGTCTGATCTGATTACAGATTTGGACTCCTTGCATTTTGCCATGCAGTTTCGAGCTTTCAGTTGCTCGATTTGGTTGAGAATTCAGAAAGATAGCCCCATCCGAAGTTCCGGTGGTAGGTGGGTGGAATCTGGGTTCCGTCATTGGTGACGGACTAAGGGTATGTTCGGATGGCATCGCATGGGCGCGCGATCACGTGCAGCCATGCGATGGCGAGACGATTTGTCCGTTTCACGTAGATGCATGAGGACACATGCGGGAGCTACGAAGTCCGAGATCTCTAGGGTTTGCTGCCCATCGTTGACGATCGCAGTGAGTGGCGAAAGTGGGCGGCAAAAGGTGTCGGATGCGGTCAAAACGCATAGATTCCCGCGATCGCGTGCCCATGCGATGCCATCCGAACATACCCTAATTCCACCACCAGTGATCCTAGTTCGACTCCAATATGCTCCAAGGGCACATGGGCCATGAACAAAAGGAATGTGGATGGTCTTCTGGACCAGGGCGAGCCTCCCCCCACGTTGGGATGACAGGAAGGGCGCTTCGACAGGCCACCGTCGAAGCGCCTCCCGTCATTCCCGTTCGTGGGTATGGTGGGCGGCTCGGCTCCACCATGGCTTACTCTAACGGTCGTAGCAGGGGCTCTACTGCTCCGTTTTGGGCGTGCTTGGATGCGTTGGAAAGCTTAGATCACAGGCTATAAGAATCTGATGAAATCTCACCAAAAGAACTAATGATTAATGATTCGCAACCCTTCTCAGTTTCCGCAATCTGTATTCTGCCAGAATTCTGCTCTTGGTGTTGTGGCGACCCAAAGCACACACCTCCTTTTGGAAGTTTCTTTGCACTAAGAAGCCGTGCACACTCAGGCAGTTCAGGGCACGCCAGGACAAGCATTCATGACAAAGGGTTATGGGCCCACCAGCCTGACCTGCCTACTAACGTTCACGGCTTCCGCAAACGCACGGGAGTGTCGCCCCCGGCGACTTCGCCGTCGCACGTTGAGACTGTCCATTGCAGAAGTTCAACATGGCGCAGAAGACACAGTCCGCGCCCATCCAAAAGTACATGGGCGGCCTAGGCTTTGGGCTGTGGCGGTGGCATTTTGAGATCTACCTCGCGCACAAGGGACTGCTGGAGCTCATGAAGGGAACGGAGGTTCAAGATGCGAGCGCAACTGACGAGGAGAAGAAGACCTTCGCGAAGAAGAACACGGAGGCGCTGATGCTCCTCTTGTCGGCGCTGCATGAATCTCAGTGGGGCTACATCCACGGCTGCGACCTAGCAGCTGACGCATGGAAGAAGCTCTGCTCCATTCACCAATCAACATCCCTAGCCAACAAGATCTTCGCAATGAAGCGACTCTTGACGGTGAGGATCGAGGAGGGTGAGGACGTCATTTCCGCCATGCAACAGATCGAGTCTCTTGCCTCACAATGCAATGATGTGGGGTGGAAGATTGATACGAAGATGCAGGCAATGGCGCTCCTCATGGCTCTACCCGACAGTTGGGGTCCTCTCATCACCGTGCTGGGAGGTTGGGAGGAGAATAAACTCACCTACGGCGCAGTCGCCGAGTACATCCGCAACGAGGTGCACCGTCGGAGCGGTGGCGAGACCTCATCATCCTCAACTGCCCTGATCACCAAAACGCAGGGTGGCAGCAGCAGCGGCAAGCGAGGCGGCGGTAAGGGTGGCGGCAAGAAGGACGCCGAGAAGGGTGCATGCCATAACTGTGGCAAGGAGGGCCATTGGGCCAAGGAGTGCCCGGAGGAGGCGCAGTCCGGCGGCAAAGGTGCCAAAGGCAAGAAGGCGCTCCTCAACGGTACGAAGAACCACGACCTGAAGGGCGCCAACCGGCGGTGCCTGGACTCAGGTGCGGAGGAGCATACCCAAGTCGAGAAGGTGGGGTTCATTAACTACACCAAGTCTGCCAAGTCCATGGTGACCGCCAACGACAAGGTCGAACCTGCGGCCGGCCAAGGAGATGTGGACGTAGAGGTGGTGGTTGGTGGTGAAAAGGCGCAATGTGTTATCCAAAATGTGCAACATGTCCCCGGCCTGGCTGACATGTTGTGTGTGAGCCGCTTGACAGACAAGGGGTATGAAGTCCTTTTCTGCAGGAAAGGTGCAGTCGTGCGGATGGATGGCGGCGGCGAGGTTGTGCTCGAGGCAAAGCGCGAGGGAGGCCTCTACATCGTCGAGACCAAGGTCATCCCCTCGGCAGCAGACGCAGCAGACCCGCCAGCACGCGTCGTCAACCTCGCGAAAGGCGGGGGAGCAGACCTGCAGCTGTGGCATCGGCGACTAGGGCACTCGTCGCCCGCAGTCGTGCAAGAGATGGCGAAGCGCGACATGGTTCGCGGCCTCAATATCACCGGTGCAGCAGACACAACAGCAGATTCCGCAGAGCACAAGTGCGAGCCTTGCATCGTGGGCAAGGCGAAGCGCAAGCCGTTTGAAGACGGACAGCGGCGGTTCGAGAACCTGCTCGAGGTCGTGCACAGTGATGTGTGCGGACCGATCAAGACGCCGTCCATTGGGGGCGCGCGGTACTTCGTCACCTTCATGGACGACTGCAGCAGAAAACTCTACGTCTACTTCATAAAGCGGAAGAGCGATGTGCTGGACCGGCTGAAGAAGTACGTCGCAGCAGTGGAGAGGCAGACTGGCCGTAAGGTCAGAGCGCTACGCAGCGACAATGGCGGAGAGTACGTGGGCTGCGGAGGGTGGCTGAAGGAGCAGGGCATTGAGTGGCAGCCGACCACTCCGTACACGCCTCAGTCAAATGGTGTGGCGGAGCGTGCGAACCAGACGCTACGCACCATGGCGCGGACAATGCTCGTGGACGCAAAGTTGCCACGGAGCCTGTGGGCCGAGGCCGTGAGTACGGCGTGCTACATCACCAACCTCACTCCAACAGCAGTGCTGAAAGGGAAAGGCGACTAGAAGACGCCGCAAGAGGCTTGGAGCGGGCGCAAACCAAGCGTGGCGCACCTGAAGGCGTTCGGATGCAAGGCGCACGCGTTGGTGCAGGCCGCGCAAAGAAAAGACTCCAAACTGGACCCGCGTGCAAAGGCGTACGCGTTCGTCGGATACGAGAGTGCGCTCAACGCGTACCGCCTCTTTGATCCACGGACGCAGGACGTCATCACCAGCCGCGACGTCACGTTTGATGAGCAGCAGAGCTACTGCAGCAGCAGCAACAACATTAACGCAGCGCACTCTCCAAAGCGGGGGGAGTGGTTCCAACTCCTTGAGCGTGAGGAGGAGCCGGCGGCTGCAGAGGTCGATGACGGGTCCTCGGAGGATGACGGTGCTGGAGCGCAGCAGGGCAATGCAGCAGGTGCAGGTTCCGCTGGAGCGCAGGACGCAGCAGCCGACGCGAGGGAGCCTGAAGCCGAGGACAACGTTGCAGCAGAGCAGCAGCAGGACCAGCAGCCAGCGTCGCCAAGGTCGCCGCGTCGCAGTCGGAGGCGGCGGAATGCGGCAAAACGGTATGACGCAAGCACGGGCCGCTGGGTCGGCATGGCGCGGTGCATGATGGCAGCCGCAAAGGAGCCGACAACCGTGCAAGAGGCGCTTGCACGGCCTGACGGGCAGCAGTGGGACGAAGCAATAAAATCTGAACTTGCGTCCCTTGCTGAGAACGGCACTTGGCAGTTGGTGGATCGGCCTGAGGGGGCGAAGGTGATCAGCTCCAAGTGGGTGTTCAAGGTGAAGCTCACCAAGGACAGCAAGGTGGAGAAATACAAGGCGCGGCTAGTGGCGAAGGGGTACGCGCAGCGGAAAGGCGAACACTACGATGAGACGTTCGCACCCGTCGCCAAGTTCATAAGCATCCGGACGATCCTCGCGGTAGCAGCCGCAAAGGACATGGAGATCCACCAAATGGATGTCAAGACGGCATTCCTGAACGGCATCATCGACAAGGAGATCTACCTTGAGGTGCCGGAGGGGGTGGATGCACCGGAGGGCAAGGTGTACAAGCTACGGAAGGCCTTGTACAGGCTAAAACAGGCGCCCAGGTGCTGGTACCAACAGATGGACGGCTACATGGCGGAGCTCGGCTTCAAGCGCTGTGAGTCAGACCACAGCGTGCGCGTGCAGCGCAGCAAGGGACTCCATCAGATTGTCGCACTCTACGTGGACGACCTGATCCTGTGTTCATCAGATCTGGCTGCTTTGCAACAGCTCAAGGAGCAGCTGAGCAGCAGATTTAAGATGACGGACATGGGGGAGTTGGAGTATTACCTCGGGGTGAGCATCACGCGGAACCGGAGGGCGCGCACGCTTGAGCTTGGGCAGGCCAAGTACGTGGCCGAGGTCCTGAAGCGGTACGGCATGGAGGACTGCAAACCAGTGGGCAGTCCGTTCTCCACAAGCTGTGAGTTGAGTGCGGCGATGGCGCCACAAACTAAAGAGGAGAAGGAGGACATGGCGGAGGTGCCCTACCAATCTGTGGTGGGAAGCCTCATGTATGCCATGGTGGCGACTCGTCCGGACTTGGCCTACGCGGTGGGCCAGGTGAGCAGGTATGTGGCAAACCCTGGACCACTACACTGGCAGGCGGCGAAGCGCATCCTCCGGTATTTGCAAGCAACACGGCATGCGCGCCTGAAGTACGACAGAAAGGGGAGGTCAGACCCCTTGCGGCTGGTCTGCTACACTGACGCAGACTACGCCGGCGATGTGGACAAGAGAAAGTCCACTTCTGGCTATGTGTTCTTCCTTGCAGGTGCAGCGGTCTCGTGGTGCAGCAGAAAGCAGGACTGCGTTGCCACCTCCACAGTGGAGGCGGAGTACGTCGCTCTGGCCGAGGCGGTCAAGGAAGCGGTGTGGCTCCGCAGATTGCTGAGGGAGCTGGATGTGCCGCAGCAGGAGCCTACGGTGGTTCAAGAGGACAACACCGGCTCCATCTCGCTGACCAACAATCCAACACAGCACAGGAGGACAAAGCACATCGACGTGCGCTACCACTACGCGCGCGACATGGTGGAGAAGGGACAGGTTGTGCTGCAACATTGCAGCACGAAGCACATGCTCGCGGATTGCTTGACCAAGGCGCAGCCCCAGGATCGGCATGTCATCAGCCTTGCAGGGCTTGGATTGACAAGTTGTGAAGGGCTTGAAGGCGCAGACGCGGACGAGTGAGAGTGAGCATGAGGCATCCGGCATGGAAGGTGCACGGGGGAGATTGTTAAAAAGTGCCCCTGCCATGGATGCCGTTTGCCGTTTTCCTGGTTCGACCACTGGAGAGTGGTTGGATGTCTGATCTGATTACAGATTTGGACTCCTTGCATTTTTCCATGCAGTGTCGAGCTTTCAGTTGCTCGATTTGGTTGAGAATTCAGAAAGATAGCCCCATCCGAAGTTCGGGTGGTAGGTGGGTGGAATCTGGGTTCCGTCATCGGTGACGGACTAATTCCACCACCAGTGATCCTAGTTCGACTCCAATATGCTCCAAGGGCACATGGGCCATGAACAAAAGGAATGTGGATGGTCTTCTGGACCAGGGCGAGCCTCCCCCCACGTTGGGATGACAGGAAGGGCGCTTCGACAGGCCACCGTCAAAGCGCCTCCCGTTATTCCCGTTCGTGGGTATGGTGGGCGGCTCGGCTCCACCATGGCTTACTCTAACGGTCGTAGCAGGGGCTCTACTGCTCCGTTTTGGGCGTGCTTGGATGCGTTGGAAAGCTTAGATCACAGGCTATAAGAATCTGATGTAATCTCACCAAAAGAACCAACGATTAATGATTCTCAACCCTTCTCAGTTTCCGCAATCTGTATTCTGCCAGAATTCTGCTCTTGGTGTTGTGGCGACCCAAAGCACACACCTCCTTTTGGAAGTCTCTTTGCACTAAGAAGCCGTGCACACTCAGGCAGTTCAAGGCACGCCAGGACAAGCATTCCTGACACCCACATGGCCTTTGATTCCCCCTTGTGGGAGAAAACCATGAAAGCCGAACTCGATGTGCTGTCCGGGCACAGTGTGTATGAGCTCGTGGACCTCCCACCGGGCCGCAAGGCGATTGCAGCCAAGTGGGTATACCTTCACAAGCTAAACCCTGACAACACCGTTGAACGGTACAAGGCTCCTCTCATTGCAAAAGGGTTCTCTCAAATCCCTGGTGTTGACTTTGACGAGACCTTTTCCCTAGTCGGCCACTACACCACATCTAGGACTCTCCTTACCCTGGTCGCTGAACATGACTGGGAGCTTGAGCAGATGGATGTCAACAATGCCTTCCTCCATGGCAAGTTGGACAAGGAGATGTATATGGTGTAGCCGCCTGGCTTCTCTGATGGAACAAGACGAGTGTGACGTCTGTGCAAGACTCTCTATGGCTTGACGCAGTCCCCACGCTATTGGAACCAAGAAATCACAACTACCCTGGAAAAGGGAGGCTTCCGAAGAAGTACTGTGGACCCTGCTCTATTCCTCAGTGCTCCCACCAAGCCATTCGTCACCATCCTTGTCTATGTGGATGATCTTCTCATTGCCTCCCCTGACGCTGCATCTGTAGTTGCTGCAAAGTATCTGCTCCAAGTGACATACATAATGAAGGACCTTGATCCATCTCGTGTTTTCTTGCGCATGGAGTTGGAGCGTGATCGTGCACGTCGTACCCTGCACATTCACCAAGCTGCATATGTGTGCAACTTCGAGGAATGCTTTGGACCGCTTCTCACAACAGTCCCCACAGCGTCCACGCTTATGACCCCCTCTAGCCAGTCCCTACTCAAGTCTCGGGAACTGTCCCAACTGGAGGAGATGGTCGATGTGACCGACTACCTCCGGGTCATTGGCTCCCTGATGTACCTTGCCACCACTAGCATGTTGATGTTGCCTTTACTGTGAACATCTTGTCGCAGTTCTGTCAGTGCCCTAGTGAGTGCCATCTTGAGGCTGTCCCACGAGTAGTGTGCTTAACCCTTTCCACCCCTTGTGTTGGGCTGTACTTTCATGCACAACCCTCAGTTGTGGTGGACGACTTCACAGACAGTGACTGGGCACATGACTCTGATGCACACAGCCAAATTGGATACATCTTCTTGGTTGGTGGAACTACAATCTCGTAGAAAAGTGGCAAAGAAGGGTGTGTTGCTCCCAGCATCACTGAGGCTGAGTATTTTGCTCCTGGGAGAGGCATGTGTGAGGCTGTCTGGCTGTGCCGTCTACTGCAGCAGTTGTGTGTTCCCATCCGTTGCATCACTCTACGTTGTGACAACCAAAGCACAAAGGCCATTGCCGAAAACAGTGGCATGCATCACTCCGGCACCAAGCATATCAACGTGGAGCATCACTTTGCTCATGAGTGCATTGCTGCTGGCATTGTTCAAGTTGCTTGGGTGGATACACGGTCTCAGAGAGCTGAATGTCTCACTAAGGCCCTCAGCCAAAATGTCTTCAAAAGTGTTGTTCACTTTGTTGGTCTCATCTGTCCTCTGGTACTTCTGTTCAGCACACATTGTTGTCATCTTTCATGTGTGTGGGGTTGCTGGTCTGCGGGTCATGGGGGAGTGTTGACGTTTATTCGTCACTCATAGCTCTATGCCCTCTTGTCTCCCACTCAGCACACACTTGTACAGATTAAATGACAATGGCCTCACTTGGGGAGACGTCATGTGAGCCCACCTTGACTGGAGCCTCTGGCGTCATGAAGCTGCTGTTGGACCCAAGAGTGCCCTCTGGCACATACTTGGCCATTGTATGACTTTCTATGACTCTTTGGTGCGGTAGATGCTAGGGTTTTTACATTCTCACTACCGTGCCCTGCATCGTGCTTTCTCGCCTCAGAGTGTTTTGGGGGAGTTGCACATTTTTCGGGTGTGATCCTTAGGGGGCCACCGTACCGGTTTTGGCTGTGCACTAGTGAGTAGCCGTCCTCGGTTTAATACCGAGTGGTCGGGCTCGACCCCCAGGTGGCAGCACTGGCCAACCCGAGCGTGGTGCTCGATGTGGGTGCGTGCTCACCGGTGCTTAGCTCTCTCGCTCCCCCCACTCTAACTTTCGTTTGTGTGAGTTGAGTTCTAAGACAAGCGTTGACCGCATCCATGGCGTGTCTAGTGCTCCATTGTGCTCACCCGCCCCGTTCCACACAGCTCATCTAGGAAGCTACCTAATAAGTACAGGGTTCACAGCTATTATGCGCGACATCGTAGCCATGCCATTTGACAAGATATTCTGTCGTCTTGCCTTGTCGTCGATGGCCGAGGATGTCCTCGATGACGTACTACGTGTCTACGTGCACTTGAATGGGAGGCGAAGGAAGGAAATCTCTGCCAGGGAAGTTCTCTCCGAGGTTTTGGTAGTTCTGGTCTGCTGATATGGAACACCAAATGAACTTGCATAGTGTCGGGGAGCTTGAGTGGTGCAACCACAGGGGTTTGCATGCGCTCAATCTCAAACAGTCACAACCATTGAGGTTTGAGCATCGAACAGTTGGATCCGTGGAGCCTGATGCTTTCCAAGCTAAGGAGGAATTTGTTGCCAGCGGTGAAGATGTCGTCGCTGTGATGTTGGTCGGCTGCTTACTTCATCGATGCTTGTGTCTTCGCGAGATTCTGCCGTGTTTCCTCCTAGACGGTGGTGAAGTCTCCACTTTGAACGTCGACTGCGGGAATGTTGTTGTGGCTTTGTAGTCCAGCTGGTGTGGCGGGAAGTTTTCCATACACCACTTCCAATGGAGTTTTACCTGTGCGCTGAAAACTACCGAATTATATGTTATTTCGACGTTCGGGAGTTTTTGTGCCCAATCCATCCAATGAGGTTCACATAGTGTTCGAAGCAGTTGTTTGAGCGTCTGATTTGTTCGCTCGGTTTGACCATCGGTTTGAGGGTGAAATGGCATTGAAAGTTGAATTATGCTGCTGTAACAATTCATCAGTTCGCGCAAAAAACGGCTGGTGCATCGGTTGTCGCTGTCGCTCGTGATGGTTCTCGATACGCTGTGTAGTCGTACGGTGTTGTTTAGAAACAGCCGTGCTGTTCTCTCGGTGGTGACGGTGGTCATTGTCCAAATGAAGTGGGACTTTTTAGAAAACCTGTTGACGACCACGAGGATGGCGTCATAGCCCTCAGGCGTGACTAGTAATCCAGTAACGAAGTCCATGGAGATGTCTACCCATGGTTCCGTCGGAACAAGGAGCGGGTGCAGTTGTCCGGATGGCCTCGTGCGACGAGATTTCTGTCACTGACATGTGTCATGGGTTTTGAAAAAATTGGTCACGTCAGATTGCATCTTGTCCCACCAATAGTTTTTTGCCAGCTTCACTTCAACTACACTTCAGCGTCTTGTCCTCTCCGCAGTGTCCACCTAGACCGGTGTCGTGGCACTCTTCAAGCAGCATTCGGCGAAGTTCGTCGTTCGGAGATACGACCACTTGGCGAGTGAAGCGACGTCGCCAGTAGGGTGCATTGAACCAGTACTTCGTTTTATCATATCCACTGTACTGGTCGTAGCCTCGTGCAAACAATCGCTCGAGGTAGGGGTCTTGCTGTAGTTGTAGGGTCGCCATGCTGGTCATTAAATCTGGTGGGCGGCTGAGTGCGTCCACCGGATTGATTTGCCTGGCCGATACTCGATTTCATAGTCAAACCCGGATTCAAGGAACTCCATCCATCCAGTTTGATGTTGGCTTAGATTCGGCTACGTCTTCAAATATATCAACGCGTGGTGGTCGGGGCGCACGATGTATCGGCAACACACCAGATAGCATCACCATATCTTGAATTCGTGCACGACCGCCAGCATCTCTTTCTGGTAGACCGCGTAGTTGAGTTCCGGTCCTCGCAGTTTTTGAGACATGTAGGCGACCGGTTGTTTGCCATTGCCGTGATCTTGCAGAAGGATCATGCCGATGGCTCGGTCTGGTGCATCCGTAGCCATGATGTAGTTGAAAGTTGGATTGGCTAATTGCAAGGTTGGCGCTAAGGTCAGAGCGTTTCGCAAAGCGGTGAACGCTTATAGTTTGTTGTCTCCCCACCACCACTCATTTTATTTTTGAGTTACGTCGGAGAGAGGCACTGACACTCACGCGTACTCCTGTACGTATCTCCAGAGAATGTGAGAAAAACTTGAATTTCTCGAACATTGGTCGACGTCGGCCAATCAGCGACTGCTACCACTTTTTTTGGATCCATGGTGATCCGTCCGCGGTTGATGACGTAACCCAAAAACTCGATTGAACGACGATCAAAGTCGTATTTCGAGAGTATTCCAAAAAACTTCTCTCTTTGGAAAACTTTGAGAACTTTTTGGAGATGTCCACTGTGCTCCTTCACGGTATGGTTTTAAACTAGAATGTCGTCGAGGTATACCACGATGAAATCATTGAGGTACGGACAAAATATGTTGCTCATTACCGCCATAAATATCGCTGGGAAATTTGTGAGTCCAAACGACATAACCGTGAACTCGAAGTGTCCGTAACGAGTTTGAAATGTTGTCTTCTCGATGTCGGTGACGACCACGAGTATCTGGTGATATTCGCTGCGTAAGTCGATTTTGCTGGAAATTCGGGCTCCTCGGAGTTGGTCGAAAAGTTCATCAGCTCGGGGGAGAGGGTAGTGCTTCTTGATGGTAGTGTCGTTCAACGCCCAATAATCCACGCACATTTGCATCTTGCCAGTTTTTTTTCACGAATAGTACTCAGAGAGAGTTGCTGACACTTGAGCGTAGTCCTTTAC
The DNA here is from genome assembly GCA_023375785.1 of Penium margaritaceum. NCBI lineage: Eukaryota > Viridiplantae > Streptophyta > Zygnematophyceae > Desmidiales > Peniaceae > Penium > Penium margaritaceum. The sequence continues at coordinate 29,875 of SZWC01015035.1, forward strand.
GATTTGGTGGTCATTGTTGTAAAAGCCCAAAAATACTTGGATGTCCCGAACATTTGTGGACGTCGGCCAATCAGCAACTGCCTCCACCATTTTTGGGCCTACGACGATCCATTTGCCGTCAATGTTGTGACCCAGAAACTCGATCAAACAGTGACCCAAGTCATAATTCAAGAGTTCGCCAAAAATTTCTTTGTAAGAGCTTGAGAAGCATTCAAAGATATCCATTGTGCTCCTTTCGGGTGCTCCTGTACACCAGGATGTCGTCGAGGAACACAACGACAAATTCATTGAGATATGAATGGAATATGTTGTTTATCGCTGCCATAAATGTTATGGGGGCATTTTTTATTCCAAGCGGCATGACCTTGAACTCAAAGTACCCATAACTGGTGAGGAATGTTGTTTTCTAAATTGTTTATCAAATACGCGGATTTGATGATTGCCACTACTTAGGTCAGTTTTACTGATAACTCGGGCCCCACGGAGTTGGTCAAAAGGTTTGTCTGCTCATGAAAGAGGGTAGCCGTTCTTGATGGTGCAATTGTTCAATGCTCGGTAGTCCACGAACATCTATATTTATCCGGTTCTAATTTTCATGAAAAATACCGGCGTCTCGTATTGTGATGTCAAAGGTTTGATGAATCCTTGACCGAGCATCTCGTCCCGTTGCTTATTGAGTTTGGTTAACTCATGATCACTCATCGGATAGGTCTCCTTCATCATCGGTTTTCTGTCCGGCTTGAGGTCTATCTAATGGTAGTTATTTTTCTACATAGGTAGCTCTCGGGACAGTTTGTGGGAAAAAAACCCCTTCGAGGTTCTCCAAGAGTGTTGCAAACCCATCCAGTACAACTGCAAAGTTCTCAAGTGTCGAGGCGGTCGTTGTTGTCTCGGCAACTCCAATTTATTTAGATTTTCCTACTTCCACGTGGACTAGCCACGCTTGAGCTCCTTGCTTCACGTAACTCTTGGCCACGTCCAGAGATATTGGTTGGCATTTTGTGGCTACCACAACATCCTTTGCTGATTCCACCTTTGTTGCTTCCCGTAGCCACCGTTGTGTCGTGGGTTGCTTGACCAAAGGCAGATGTCATTTTCTACAAGCGATGTTGACGTAGAACAACCCGCTGCTCCAGTCCACCTGTGGATTGTGTTGGTATAGGGAATCTCGTCCAAGATGGGCGGATGAACCCCTGATCGAGCATCTCATCAAGCTACTTTTTCAGCTCGGTCAGCTCGTGATCGCTCATCCAATAGGCTACTTGGACGGTAGGTCTGCTTCTTGGCTTTGATTCGATGCGATGGTCGATGTCTCACGGAGGAGGTAATGTTTTTGGGAGTTTGTCGGGGAAGACGCTCGCGAATTCCTGGATAAGGGGTACGAACTTTTTGGGTACCATCACGAATTTCGTCGAGGCCAATGAGGCTGATGAGGCTGATGATGAGTCAGCTGCTGCCACTTCTGCTTCCCCCATTGGCTTGAGATGTATGAGCCACGCAGGAGCTCCTCGTCAAATACAGTGTTTGGCCACGTTCAGCAATATCGGTTACACAGGTTGTTGCTTTTTTGCTTCTGTGGCTTCCTTTGCTGCTTCCACCTCTACTACTTCCACTATCAGCTTCCGTCTTGCAAACGAAAGTTGTCGTTTGGCACCATCAATCTCCATGTAGACGTTGCCGCTGTTCCAGTCGACCTGCAGATTGTGCTGGTACAGGAAATCTTGTCCGAGGATGATTCTGTGATCGCTCATTGGACAATACCTTGAGACCGTTACATCCCGTAGATCCCCCGCTTGTAGTCATAATGGTTCTCAGAGTCTCCGTATCTGTAGTCTCTCGTCTTCAAATACCCTTGGTTCGGTCTTATAACCCAGCTTGCAAACCATGTTGTTGCTTACGAAGCTGTGTTAAGCTCCTCTATCCAATAGTGCCGGTACCGTTCTGCAACTTCTGCATCCTCGAGGCTGAACTTTCAGCAATATCGCTGGTTGGACGTCCTCGTACCCCTCGTCGAATTTGGCAATCTCATAAACCCTCTGCGGTGATGAGGGCCATTCAGATGGGCGATCGTTTGGTGCAGATTGCTCCTCACGGACAAGAGTTACAACTTTTACTTCTACCCTTTGCCGTTTCTCGACTCAGTTTTTGGTGACGTGCCTCCCTTTTTGGCCTGCTGCTTGCTCTGAGAATTGCGAGCGATGTGCCCGAATTTTCCGCAGTTGTAGCAGGTTTGCATATCTCTCTGGTCGACGTCGTCCACTTCCATTGGAGTTGAGGAGTCCACCGACTGGTGTTTTCCATTTCCACGATAATTTTGGTTAGGGGGTCGCCATCCGTAGGATTCCTAGGTCCGAGCGTTGTAGTTGGCGCCGTCGATTCTTTCTGCTGCTGCTATCATCCGCGACAAGTCGTTCTGGATGCCAAAAATAGCGATTGCTCGCCGGATGTCTTGCTTGAGGCCGTTGTTGTAGTGAAAGCAGAGTTGTTTGGGGGCGATGTCTGCTCTGGTGATAATCTTGTAGAATCTTAGCGTATACTCCGCCATGCTAGATTGTTGATGTAGACGCTAAAGCTTGTACCGTACGTCAGATTTTTCATTCAGTCGACCAAAGCGTGCGAGCATCGCGCGGGAGAATTTGTTCCAGTTGATTGGTGGCGTCAGTGCGTCTTGCCACTATGGGTTGATGTGCTCCAAGGGTAGAGCGCCTGCGGTCGGTGATGTGAGACGGGCGTTGTGAGCCGTTGATGATGCTCCACTAGTTTCCTGCTGTCGTTGGATGGTCTTTAGGTCGGACCACCAACTTAATGCTGTGCCACGCAAAAGCACGGCCACGATGTCAATTTTCTTCTGATCGTCATTGACCCTAGCAGAGGTGAAGTTCACCTCCAAACTCGTCAGCCACATTTGAACTGTTGGTCCTTTTGATTTTGCAGGATCGAATGGTTCTGGTGGAGCCCGACGAATTTTCGGTTTGCTTGAGAGTTGAGAATTTCTCTCGACGAGCACCGCTTCACGCGTGCTTGCGTTGCAAAGAGAGGCCATCGTAACATCGAGTTGTTGGAGCAGGTGGTTGTTGATTCCTTCGAGTGTGGGAATCCTTTTTGCCAGTTCCTCGGTGATCCGTGCCTGACGTCCAGTGCCACCTGTCGTCCCTGTTGTCGTCATCGAGGCTGTTGGTAGGGACGACTGGTTTGTCGCCATTGGGTCCGTGACGGGATTGGTCGCCAAAGCCGTAGGGGTAGGCCCAGCTTCCACAAAGCCTTCCATGCCAGCATTCGCTATCACTTCAGGGTTCGCGTGTATCGACACGTTCTGCCCCTCCATCGCCGAAGTTGTCGCCAAAGACCCACTGCTGGTCATCGGTTGCGCTCGTTCATCTCACGTCGTAGTCCTGAAGTCTGCAAAGCCTTGACGTGCCAGATGCGCTGACGGCTGGTGCAAGGTAGTCCTCCGGATGAGTAAAGTAGCCGAATGCCTCTCCAGCACCGCTGCGCTCTGATACCAAGTGTTACGCCGAACGGAACGTAGATGGTGCACATGTAGAAGTTGCGACGCAAAACACGATTTAGAATTTGGGACACTTGAGTAATTTATAATTAGCGGTAAGTGTACGTCGATGACAAGTGTCAAAATGATCGAACATCTACACACAAGTGTCGAGTTACGAATGAAGCATAGTCAGGGTCGTTGGGTCAAATGTCAAGCGACGTGTGTTGAGTCGCGTCATGAGTAGTTGGATTCAAGAAGGTCTGCCGAGAAGTCGGGGGTCTTCGAGAATCAACGGTGAAGATGCGCGATGCATCTTCATAAATCCAAATTCATTGAGATGCATCAAGAAGTCGACAGAAAGGTCATGACACTTCTGATCGTAGGTTCGCGAGAGTGGTCGAAGTTGTCAGAAGGTTCGAGAATATCCACTGGGGATGGGACAGTTGGCCAGTTTGCCCTCGGCCGTCGGAGTGAATATCGCGGTTCTCGCGACGCCATGGGCTGTTTGCGTAATAACAAGAATGCCCACTTGAGAAGATTAGGGACTCGTGTACGTCTGGTAGACAACAAGTGGTTCACAGGAATGAGGTGCGGAGCAGAAGACAATTCTAGGAATTGGCAAAAATGAATAACCTGTGTTTTGAATTTGGTTTGCTTTGATGACAAGTGTAAAAAAAGTCAAGCGTATATATACAATGAAGAGAATTACAATGCGGAGTATGTTGGGTCTTCATCGCTAGAGCCGAGCGAAGCGCGCAACGTCGTGTTGTGAGTGGTTCATTCGACAAAATTTGACAAAAAGAAAAACGTAGGTGGTTCACAGGGATACGGTGCTTAAACAAATTTATTTCGAGAAATTTGGACAAATGGATAGTTTTTATTAAGCAGTGAGTGTACTTAGATGATAAATTTTGAGTTGTTACGCCGAGCCAAATGTAGGTGGTTCAGATGATAAGGTGTAGAACAGAAGATAATTCGAGGATTGGGGACAAATGGATGATTTGTATTAATCATTATCTTTACTTCAATGAAAAGTGTCGAATGAGGTGATGTAGTGTGGCAGTTCCACACTGACCGGTCGAAGGAGCCACGTGACTCGAGCAGTGTCACTTGGGACTATGTGCGGTGAGACAGGATAAGCACTGCGGTTTTGGCCTATTTCGCCAAGGATTCTATTGAATCCATTACAGGCGAGCTCATATCTAAAATTCTGAGAGTGAGAATGAGGCATATTTCAGGTCCTCGGCGCTCGAGCCGAGCGGCACATGCGAGGTCGCGTCGTGAATAGCTGCTTCAAGAAGCTCCGTAAAAAAGTCGGGGGCCTTCAACAACATCAAGGTGCCGCGTCATAAAAATCCAGCATCATCCAGAAGTCAATTGAACCCTGTTGCATCATCAATTTAGTTCGTGACACTTTTGTTGACCCTTCTGGAAGGTGGCCAAAGTTGTCAGGAACTCATAGAACAGAACACAATAAGTCGGGATAGTTGACCAAAATTCCCTCGCCCGAAAAGCGTTAAAGTCCTGAGGTCTTCGCATGGTGGGCCATGAATGTAATGACACATGCCCACTCGTGGAGTTTAGGGACTTGTCTACGTCAGGAATGTTAACACTTCTCCCACTTTTAGCCGTGACGTCCTGGCGCGTTAGCAGATGTAAACTGGTGACAACGGTAGTAGCCGTCGATCATATGATCGACGTCTCAGAAGAGATGGAATTCATCAGGGCATGAAGGCCCATGCAGAACTGCCATGAGCTTTGGGTGTGAGGAGCAGATAGCGAAGGCCAAATCTGGCCAAGTCTGAAACGCAATACGAACAAGGAGAGTATAATGAGCCCTACTAAGAGCTTATGTACTGGGGACTGGTGGATAGCCCACCAGGCCCCGTCATCCCCGTCACGAAAAAAGGCACGAATGGGGAATACACTCATCGTAGAACATGGGACCATAAAATGGAGGTCTCCCGAGGCACCGGAACAGTCAACCGTGTGCCGGGTCTCGACCGACAAGAAAATATGCATTATACCCCAAACACATCTAGACTCTACGATGACACACTAGCATCACCGGCTAGCCAAGCTAGCCAATTTTAGGCTTCCAAGACATCATAACATGTCACAAGAATTCCGAGTCTCAGCCACATGCAAGCTTCATATCTCTGAAAAAAATCAACAGAGGCTCAACCAATCAGTGCTGGGTCTCTTGAGGTACCAGTACAAACCACCGTGTACCTGGGTGTCGACCGCAGAGGAAATACACAACCTGTTAGCACTTATATGTGTCTAATCATCGTGGAGTCTCCCAGGGTACTGGCACAGACCACCAAGTGCCAGGGTCTCAACCACCGAGAAAACTCTACTAGTCCTACATGTGTTAACTAGGTGGCTAGAATGCACCATACATAACACAGAACAGGTATTGTAGCTACTGGAGCATCATTAGAGCAGACTGAGAAGCTCTCACAACAGAACCCTATCTACCACTCAGAGAAGCTCAAATCCCACACACCAACACTCCCCCTGGGCTGCAAGAGCTGGTACCTTCTTGACAGCTGTCAAGAAGGTAACGGTTGAGAAAGTACACAAGCTCCCCCTCGATAAGAGAATCTTGGGACCATGGACCTCAACGCCGCTGCGCTAGATCACTGAGTGCACAAGTGTCGACCACCAGGAGCATGCAACTAAATGTAGTGAAGCCCAAAAATGCATCAGGGATTTCCCACGGCATCGGCAAATACCACCGAGTGTCGGCGTCTCGACCACCAAATAAATCCCACTGACACAAACCACCATCCGTCCCCAAAAATGCAACTACTGATATGGTCGCGATAACACACACACATCAGCTGCATGTCAACAACGAGTCGGCTCGAAGACCACACAAGGCTCTCCCTGGGCTGATGAAGCTAGAAACAATCATTGTGCGAGAGCTAATGTCCTCTCCTCCACGTATGGAGCTTTGTAAGTGATACTGTCGGAGACAAATAGGAGGTAGAAATGATGGCGCGTCTGGGACTCACTCATACACCAGCAGAACCCTAGCAATTGCAAAGTCCGACGGCAAGAGACTGCCAAACATCCTAGTGGGTAGTACTCCTTGTGGAGTCATCATCAGTATCGGATGTCACTGGAGTTGGGATACGGTGGCCGAAACCACTGCAAACATGTGATGTAGTCTGGTCTGCTCCCGGAGTGAGGGATATGTCCAGCGACGGAGGAGTACACACTAATCGCTGTGTAGAGGAAGGTGAAGCTGAGTCGTACATAGAGGAGGTAGTGGTGCTGACCTGCGATAGTGCATGTGACGCAACATAAGTCTCTATACGTGCAGCTGTCAATGCCTCTTTGGCTCTCACAAAGGTAATCTCTGCTGTGAAAATGGTAGCTCTAGGATCCTCCCTCGCCACACGCAATGCTCTCAAACGCTCCCAATTGACTAGGAACTCTGTCTCTGTGAGATCAAGCTCGTCATCCCCAAACTCCTGAAGTCTGTAAGCACTCGCGGTGAAGGTTAACGAGGCAACCAGGCTCGATTGTTGAGCATTTGCAAGTTTCAATCACGCAGTGGAGAGGTGTACCTGTGCACCAAGAGCTACGCGCTCAGTGGCATTGGAAGTGGCTGACTCTACCATGTCGTGTCGCTGCTCATTCGCTGCTCCAAGACTGTCCACATAACTCGTATCACATGCCTCCATAGAATAGTGTTGAGCCGTGCGCTCAACATCTATTCGCATAAAAAGAGTCCACAGGCGCTCAAGGTCAACAAGTCATTGACGCAATGCCTCCTCAACAATGAGCTTCATGTCCCTTGTTGTCAGAACAAAAGGCACAGTCAGCAGCCACTATTGCCAATCTAGCACCGGAGATACCTATAGCTGATGGCAAAACTCTAGCCTCTAGGGCTGCCAATGATGTAGCTGCTAGGACGACCTCCACGGCTGCAGTCTCTACAACGTCCTCTTCTCTGTGCAACAAGGGTCTCCCTGCCACTACCTCTGTGTCCATTTGCTCACGCCGTAACCTCAAACACTCCAACAACAGGTCCATAATAGACCCCTATTGCTACCATTCTAGCGACGAGGACACCTCCAACTGATGGAGCATCTGCATCCCGTGGAGCTGTAAATGATGTAGCTGATGGAGCTGCCTCCACAATGACACTCCGTACAACATGGTCTGCACTGTCCGACTCCAGTACAATAACCAACGAGGCTCTCCATGCCACTACCTTGGCATCTGTGTCTTGTGCCGTAAGCTCGACCACTCCGACAGCATGTGTCGCATCCGAGGGCTATGGAGTTGCCGATGGAGTAGCAGCCTCGACCCCTTTCACTAGTACAGTCCCTCAAACATCCTCGGTAGTGTCCGACTGAAGTGCGATTATGAATAATGCTATTGGTAAGGCTGGAACAGAAGTCGTGGACCCCTACGTGGTCGTACTCGATGGGCACATACACTCCCCCTCGACCTATAAAATTACAAAATCTGGTAAGGTCCTTGAAGTGCCAAAGACAAGGCGGGCATGTCGTGTCATGCGCAAATGCTGTTGTCGAGCACGAGGTCGATGAGAGCGACTGGCAGAAGAAGAGCAGCCTCATGTAGGATCGATGCCAACAGAGGTCTGTAAGATGGAAAGGATTGTCGCAGCATGCGACAACAAGTTTAATGGTGGCTAAGAAGAGTCTGCAGAAGCCTGTGACGTGCTGGAAGAGGAGATCGGAGATGTGCTTTCAGCACGACCAGCGACAACTCGATTACTGAGGTCCTTCACCATCTGCTTCATACCCTAAAGCTCATCTTACAGTATGGTCATAGTGCCGATGAGGGGGACTGCCATATCTGACAAGTCCGAATGGTATGGAGGGCGTAAATGATCACGTCGTCGGAGTCAAGCTGGGTGCCAGCCAGGAGGGCGCTGCCAGCATTGACGCCATCCATGATGCCAATAACGACACCAGAAGCCCGGTGTTCCTCCTTTTTTTTCCCACCAGATTCTCTGGTGATTTGTCAAATGAACCCTTACCCGAAAGTTACTCAATTGTCTCCTTCTTTTGGGAGCGGTGGTCCCCGTCCTTTCTTTTCTCCTTCTTAGGTTCCTTTGGATTTCTTCCCACCCTTCTTTTTCACGAATTCTCCGATGGATTTTTTCGTGGGATAACCCACCGGAGAGTCGCTAGACTGTCCTCCTCTGTCGGATGCGGCTGTCCCCACAGTCCTTTCTTTTGTTCTCCTCGCCAACCGGCTCCCGTCTAGCGGTCTCACCCATGAAATTGTGGGTGTTATCGCAGGCACGCTCGCCGTTCGTGGGCCGGTAGCGGGGGTTCCACACAGTTGCGTGGAGGCCGCGTAGCATCCGCAGCTGCTGCTTTTGTGGCTGAAGTGGCTGCTGCTACAGGTGCTGCTGCGCTGCTCCAGCAACAAGGTAGCTGGAAACGATTGCAGCAGCAGCATGCTACATCAACTGCTATTTCCATTGCTTCCACCGTGTTGTTGGTGTGAGCTGATGTCACGCACTGCTACTGTTGTTGTTGCTGCTACTTGCTGTTGCTCACTGTTTCTTGCTACTGCACACTGCTACTGCTATTTCGGTGCTGCTTCGCTACTGCGTTGCTGCAAAATCTCATGGGTGCTTCTACTGTAGCTGCTGCGGCTGCTGCAAAGGCTACTGCTGCTACTGTACGCCGCCATCCACGCTGCCGCCTATTGCTGGTGTAGCTGCTGTTGCAGGTCTTGCTACCGCATTGCTCATTCTGCTATGGTAGTAGTATTTGCTACTGCTACTGCTGCTAACACTCTGTTGTTTCTAATGCTACATGCTGTTGTTGAGGAGGCTGCTAATGCTGCTACTCACCTCCAGTTAAGGGCTCATAGCCGCCAAAGGAAACTACGTGACAATTTCCTCTTCCCCTTTTTTCTTTTTTCCTTTTTGGTTTCCTCCTACGGTGCTGCTACTCCTGCCGTCCAGCAGCACCTACTGCTGTACCCGGCCGTTGTCTTCCTGATGCGGTGATATTCCTCCTCCACACTGCTGCCTACGTAGTGCCACATGGCACTTCCTCTGAGCGCCTAAGATCGATTGTTGTTACACCACAGCTCATACGGCCCCTTGTGCTCTGATACCAAGATAGAATTAATTAGGGCATGCAGGCCCATGCAAAACTGCCATGAGCTCTGGGTGTGAGGGGCACATAGTAAAGGCCAAATCTGGTTAAATTCAAAATGCAATAAGAACAGGGAGAGAGTACAATGAGCCCTACGGAGAGTTTATGTGTTGGGGACTGGAGGCTAGCCCACTAGGCCCCGTCATCTCCGTTGCACCAAAAGGTACAAACGGGAAATGCACTCGTTATAGAACATGAGATCACACAATGGAGGTCTCCTGAGGCACCTGAACAGCCAGCCTTGTGCCCGGGTCTCGACCGACGGGAAAACATGCATTATAATCCAAACACATCCAGACTCTACGGTGATACACTATCATCACCGTCTAGCTAAGCTAGGCAAGTTTTGGCCTTCCACGACTCTGGAACATGTCAGTGGATGTCCGGATCTCAGCCCCACGCAAGCTACATATGTCTGAAAAAACCAACAAATGCTCAACCAATCAGTGTTGATTCTCCCGTGGTACTGGTACAAACTATCATGTACCAGGGTCTTGACCGCAGGGGGAATACACAACCTGTCAGGACCAATGCGTGCCTAATCATTGTGGGATCTCCCCAGGGCACTGGCACAGACCACCAAGTTCCCGGGTCTCGACCACCAAGAAAACTCTCCTAGTTATTCATGTGTGAACCAGGTGGCTAGAATGCACCATACATAATACAGAATATGCAATGTATCTATTGGAGCATCATCGGAGCAAAGTGAGAAGCTCTCACAACAGAACCCTATATACCACTCAAAGAAACTCAAAGCCCACACACCAAAAGGAGGTTGTTGTAGGGCTCCTAGCTATTGTGTGCGGCGTTGTAACCATGTCACTTGACCAGATACTTGGTTGTTTTCCCACAGTGTTGATGTCCAAGGATGTCTTCAATCACATGCTCCGTATCCCCGTCCACTTGTACAAGAGGTGGAGGTGTGACGTATCTGTCGAGGAAGTTCGTACTAGAGACCTAGTAGTGCTTGCGTTTGCTAATGTGGAAAACAGGACAAATTTCCATGCTGTCAGGCAAGCGAATTCAAGCAACAATAAGGGTCTGTATTCGCTCGATATCAAACGGTCCCAACCATCAAGGTTTGAGTTTTGCAAAGTTCTGCCCTCGGAGTCTGGTGGTCTCTGCGCTAAGGAGAATGAGACCGCTAGTGCTGAACACGTCATCGTTGGGATGTCAGACGGCTGTTTGCTTCATAGCTGCTTTTTTTCTTCATGAGAGTCTACCGTTTTTCCTCCCAAATTCTTGAAAATTCCCTATGGTTGGTGTCAACCTCGGGGATATTTCTCTGACTCTGTAATCCAGCCGGTTAGGCGGGAATTGGACTGTACACCACATTGAAGGGGATTTTACCATTTTTGAAGGAAGTGGTGGAGCTATATGCGAGTTCAGCGGTTGGAAAATTAGCTTTCGCATTGGTGCCGTGCGGCTCGTATAAAGTGTGAAGAAGTTTTTTGAGCGTCTGATTGGTCTGCTTCGTTTGCCTGTCGGTTTGAGGATGGAACACCGTTGATAGCTGGATCCGATTGCTATAAAGAAGCATAAGTTTATTCCAAAAATGGCCAGAGAAGCGACGTCTTTGTCGCGGATGATGATACCTGGCACTCCGTGCAACAGTACAATCTGATTTAGGAATAGTTGTGCATCCCTTATGCGGTGACGGTAATCGTTGTTGGGATAAAGTGCAACATTTTAGGATATCTGTCTACCACGAGGAGGATGTCGGCGTATCCCTCGAGAGTGGCAGGAAGCCCCGTCAAGAATTCCATGCTGATGTCGGTCCATGGTTCCGTCGAAATAGGTAGGGGCTGGGAAAGACCGAGTGGCCTTGTGCAACAAGATTTCTGTCTCTGACAGGTGTCGAACAAGTTGCAGAAGGCTGACACGTCAATTTGGATCCTGTCCCACCTATAGTATTTTACCAACTTCTTGAACGTCTTGTCCTTGCTGAAATTTCCAATTGGACTGGTGTTGTGGCATTCGTCCAACATAATCCTTCGTAGCTCCTCGTTCGGTGGAACGACGACTTGGCATGTGAACTGCCGTTGATAGTACGGGCTGTCAAACTAGAACTTGGTCTTGTTTTACTTGCCAAACTCCTTGTGACCCTTTACAAAGAGCCTCACGAGGTATAGGTCTCATTTGACGAGCAACGTGTTGATCTCAGCCATTAAATCTGGTCTCCGACTCAGAGCATCTGTAGGATTAGCCTTCCAGGTTGAAACTCGATGTCGTAGTCGAATTTGGACTCAAGGAACTCCATCCATCGAGCCTTTTTATCGCGAAGATTAGGCCGAATAGTGAGATTTTTTAGTGTGTGATGGTAAGTGTGGATGATGCATCGTTGGTACTCGAGGTAGTACCGCCATGTCTTGAATGTGTGCACGACTGCAAGTATTTCTTTTTTTTACACTGCATAGTTGAGTTCTAGCCCACGTAATTTTCTTGACATCATTTGTGGATTATCGCCATAAAAATATACACGATGCAAATAGTGAATATGGAAATTTCATACTCAGGGAAGATTAAAAGTTTTTCATTATAACTGTAATATAGTTTCCACCTACTACATCTCCTATTATGGGGCAAAATAGGATATGTGTATAGAATGGAGAGAAGGTTCTGAGATATTATGTTTGTGAAGATGTGTTGAAAACAAATATTCAATGAAGTTCTCAGCTGAACTTGAAAACTTATACTGCCATTCTATGTGCAAAACTGCAGGTATGGCTAGGTCTGTACTTGCATTTTCTACATATACGTTCCTTGGAACATAACAATTATCTCCTATTGTCCCATGTTTCATCCAGGATCACCTTTGTGGGTGATATATGGAGGGGGGGCTTGGTCACCATTTGTCATTCCGCTGTAAAGTACCGAGGACATATAATCTACAAAACACACTAGTGTATCTTTTGCAAGGTCTATCAGCTTTACTGCTTCACTTTCCAATACACTATCCACATTTGGGGGGGGGGGGGGGGGGGGTGATTCTAAGAGCCACACCAACCCCCCTCCCAAAGACCAGAGCCTATTAGGGTAGTGTGTTTGAAAGTGTAACTGAGGGGGTACAAAGAATATACACTTGTGTTTTGAGCAAAGTTTCAGTCCAAACAAACCACGAAAGTAGAAACAACATACATTAGTGAACGTTTTCCATTCTCATTACATCACACTCCCCGCTACATCCACCCAATACAGTTTCATTCTTTGTGGAGAGGGAGAGGGGGACTCGGTCACCATTTGCCATTTGATGGTGAATTACTGAGGACATATTATCTACAAAAAGACACCAGTGTCTATTTTACAAGGTCTATCAGATTCACAGCCCAATACAAGGTACCGATACACTATCCACATTAGGAGGGGGGAGGAGGGGGGGGGGGGGGGGGGCGAGTATTAACTTCAAGAGCCGCACCCTTCAACCCTCCACCCCAAGACCAGAGTGTATCAGGGTAATGTATCTGGGAGTAAAGCTGAGGGAGTACAAAGCATATAAAATTTTTTATTGAGTAGATGTTCATTCCAAACAAACCACGAAAGTCGAAAGTCAACATATATTAGTGAAAATTTTCCATTCTGCTTATAATACACTCCCTACTACATCCACCCGATACACTTTCATTATTTGTTGGGAGGGAGCGGAACTCAGTCACCATTTGCAATTCGGCAGTGAAGTACAGAGGACATATTATCTACAAAATACACTGGTGTATCTTCTACAAGGTCTACCAGCTTCACTGCCCAATACACAGTACCAATACACTATCCACGTTTAGGGGGGGGGGGGTCTCAACTTCGAGAGCCGCACCCACCCCCCTCCAGACCAGATTGGATTAGGGTAGTGTATATAGGAGTGTAGCTGAAGGGGTACAAAAATTTTACTCTTATGTATGTATGGTTTGTTCAACACAGGCCAAGCAAACCATGCAAGTTGAGAATCATCGTACATTAGTGTACAATTTTCATCATCATCATCATCATCATCATCATCATCATCATC
>SZWC01015035.1:43637-58796 GCA_023375785.1 Penium margaritaceum
CAATTATCATCATCATCATCATCATCATCATCATCACCACGCGTCACCCGTCGAATACACTCTCATCCTGGAGGGGGGGGGGGGGACGCCCATGATAGTTTGACGCGGTCAAATGGAAAAATGTATGTGATGAACCTTTGAGCATTTTGGAATGAATGACTACATTGCTACGTGTCCACGTTTATTCATGTGTGAGATATTCTGGTACGTCAGACCACATTCAAGTATTGGGACACATATACATCAACCATAGAACTTGTGAAAGGTAACAAGGTAATTCATTAAAGAACAAGGTGATTTTCTAAACAAATATGAAACTAAATCTTCCTCCTTCACACACAATTTCAAGTGAAAACAATTGACTAGCATGAGACACCTTCCAGGAAGCTTCTTAAAGACATAGATCTTAAAGACATAGCTTCACAAAAGTGCTACAATTAATTATACCTACTCGACATATACGAGACCGGTTTTTCTACACCGCCATTGTCTTGGAGGAGAACAGCTCGAATGGCTCAATCATTCACATCGTTGGATCTTCTGAGCGTAAGGCTGGCGTTCAGGTCAAAGCGTTTCTCAAATAATTGAACGCTTCTTGTTCCCTGTCTCCCTTATTCTACTCGGTGGTTTTTCGAGTGAGATCAGAGAGAGTTTCTGACACTTGAGCGTAGTCCTTTACGATTTGGTGGTCATTGTTGTAAAAGCCCAAAAATACTTGGATGTCCCGAACATTTGTGGACGTCGGCCAATCAGCAACTGCCTCCACCATTTTTGGGCCTACGACGATCCATTTGCCGTCAATGTTGTGACCCAGAAACTCGATCAAACAGTGACCCAAGTCATAATTCAAGAGTTCTCCAAAAATTTATTTGTAAGAGCTTGAGAAGCATTCAAAGATATCCATTGTGCTCCTTTCGGGTGCTCCTGTACACCAGGATGTCGTCGAGGAACACAACGACAAATTCATTGAGATATGAATGGAATATGTTGTTCATCGCTGCCATAAATGTTATGGGGGAATTTTTTATTCCAAGCGGCATGAACTTGAACTCAAAGTACCCATAGCTGGTGAGGAATGTTGTTTTCTAACTTATTTATCAAATACGCGGATTTGATGATTGCCACTACTTAGGTCAGTTTTACTGATAACTCGGGCCCCACGGAGTTGGTCAAAAGGTTTGTCTGCTCATGAAAGAGGATAGCCGTTCTTGATGGTGCAATTGTTCAATGCTTGGTAGTCCACGAACATCTATATTTATCCGGTTCTAATTTTCATGAAAAATACCGGCGTCTCGTATTGTGATGTCAAAGGTTTGATGAATCCTTGACCGAGCATCTCGTCCCGTTGCTTATTGAGTTTGGTTAACTCATGATCACTCATCGGATAGGTCTCCTTCATCATCGGTTTTCTGCCCGGCTTGAGGTCTATCTAATGGTAGTTATTTTTCTACATAGGTAGCTCTCGGGACAGTTTGTGGGAAAAAAACCCCTTCGAGGTTCTCCAAGAGTGTTGCAAACCCCTCCAGTACAACTGCAAAGTTCTCAAGTGTCGAGGCGGTCGTTGTTGTCTCGGCAACTCCAATTTATTTAGATTTTCCTACTTCCACGTGGACTAGCCACGCTTGAGCTCCGTGCTTCACCTAACTCTTGGCCACGTCCAGAGATATTGGTTGGCATTTTGTGGCTACCACAACATCCTTTGCTGATTCCGCCTTTGTTGCTTCCCGTAACCACCGTTGTGTCGTGGGTTGCTTGACCAAAGGCAGATGTCATTTTCTACAAGCGATGTTGACGTAGAACAATCCGTTGCTCCAGTCCACCTGTGGATTGTGTTGGTATAGGGAATCTCGTCCAAGGATGATTTGTGGTTGCTCGTTGGGCAAGTTCTCCAGACTGTTACGTCATGCAGATCTTCGATTTGCAGCCGGAGTGGTTTATGCAGTCGACGGATCTGCCTTTGTGGACAGATGTTCCTCCAAAAACTCTCAGTTCGGCTTGCAAACCTAGCTTCTGAATCATGTCGTTGTTTACAATACTACGAGAAGCTCCTCCATCCAATAGTGCCGGTACCATTCACGACTCGTACAATCCCTCAGTCGTACTCAAAAAAGTATCGTCGGTTGGTCATCCTCGTACCCCTTGTCAAGCTTTGCAATCTCCAAAATCCTCGTCTGCATCGATGTGAGCCAATTATATGGGTGACCGGTCGGCCCAGAATTTTCCGACCAAACAGGATCCTCGCCATCTACTCCTACCCTTTTGTGTTTCTTGACTCCTCGTTTTTTCTCTACGACTTCCCGCCTTTTTATTTGCTGATGTTGTTTCCGACAGCCACGCGAGCTATGACGTGACTTCCCACAAGTCCAATAGAGTCATTAATTGCGTTGATTGACGGTGTCAATCTCCATCGGAGACGAGGTTTCCGTTGACTGCAACTTTTATCCGTCACAATAAGAATTGTGGCTTTGGGGTCACGGGCCATTGGAACACTGCATGCAAGTACTTTAGTCAGCGTTGTCCATGTGATTGGCTACTACAATCATTTGTGGAATTTCGTCCTGGATGCCAAAAATGATGATTGATCAGCGAATATCTTGCTTGAGGCCGTTGTAGTAGAAATACAATTTTTCGGGGACGAGGTCAGTGATGATTTTGTAGAAAAATCGAGTATACTCCGTCATGATGGATTGTTGACACAGACAGAGTCCGTACAGTGCGTCGAACCTCTAGTTTAGCTTCTCAAAATGAGTGAGGGTAGTACGCACAAAGTCGCTCCATGGTTTTGGTGGCATGATAGAGTTGTATGACATTGGATTAATCTCCTCAAGATGTAGTATTCTTGCGGTCAATGATGCGAGAGCGGTTGCTTAAGCCGTTGTTTCGGCTCTTCCAATCTCGTGCTGCCGTTGGATCGTATTTAGATCGGACCACCAGCTTAAAGTCATGCAATGCAAAAGAGAAGCCGCGAGGTCAATTCTCTTCGTGTTGTTGATCCTGGTCACGGTGAAGTACACCTCCATAGTCATCAGTCACATCCTAACTGTTGGTCCCTTGAATTTTGCATGATCAAATGACTCGGGGAGTATCGCTTGAATTTGGGGTTCACTCGAGAGTTATAGAATTTTCTCGATGCGCACTGCTTTGTGCGCATATGAAATCGGAAGCTCCTCCAGTGCCATGTTGAGTTGTTAGAGCAGATGGGTATCGAGGCTCTTGAGTCCCAACAATTTCTGGTATACATCTTCATTGATTCTTGCTTGTTGGCTGGTGCCTTCCATCTTCCCAGGTGTTGACCCGACAGGCATCGACAGAGGCAAAGGATTCACTGAGTCCGAGGGGTCTGTCACCGGGTTGGTCGTTGGGAGCTTCATCATTGCGCCATTCATTTGCAAAGTTTGCCATTTCTTTCTGGTTTGTCTGGAGTGTGTTAGTATTCACATGCTGCTTATCCTTTGTCACTGGATTATTTGTCAGAGACTGCTGCTCGTCACCAGTTGTGCTCGCTCTGTTCACCGTTGTCGTCACGAAGTCTAAAATATTCTGAACGGTGGAGATACGATGAATACTCGTGTAAGGTTGTCACCAGGTAGATAATGCGTCATTTGCCCCTCCAGCACCGTTGCGCTCTGATACCAGTTGTTGAGCCGAGCGGAACATAGGTTGTTCACAGGGACAAGGTGAGGAAAAACAATTATTCAAGAAATTGGGACAAATGGATAGTTAATATCAAGCAGTGGGTGTACCTTGATGACAAGCGCCAAGTGAGCCGAGCACATACATTCTATGTCGAGAATGAGAATGAGGTATATGTTGGGTCCTCGGCACTCGAGCCAAGCGACGCGTGCGAGGTTGTACCGTGAGTGGCTGCTTCCAGAAGCTTCACCTAGAAGTCGAGAGACTTGGAGAAAATTGAGGCGCAGTCGAACGAACGATATCAAAACATCAATATAGTTCACGACACTTCAACTGACCATTCTGGATAGTGGTCGAGGTAGTTAGAACCTTCTGGAACGGAACACCGGAGGTCGGGGCAGTTGGCCAAATGCCTTTGGCTGATCTGTGTAAACATGATGAGGTCGTTGCGCCGTGGGTCATGAATGTAAGAACAGAAATACCCAATCGCTGAGTTTGGGGACTCATGCAAGTTCTGGAAGTTAAACAAAATATGCCTAAAAGTTGGGGATTTTGAGAATGTTGAGGCGTGTCTTTATAATGTCTAGTGTTGTCGAGAAGTCGGCCAGATAGTACCAAAACATCGATACAGTTTGTGACACTTCTGAAGACCATTCTAGAAAGTGGTTGAAAGTGTTCGTACCTTTGGTAGTGGAACAATGGAAGTTGGGGCAGGTGGCCAAAATGCTCACAGCCGAACCACGTAAAAATCATTCGTTCGACGTACAGTGGGCCATAAGTATAAAGACAGAAATGCCCACTTGTGGAGCTTAGAAACTCGTTTACGTCTGGGATGTAACACTTCCTCCTTCTTCCTAGTCACAACGTCTTGGCGAGCTAGCAGAAAAAGGCCAATGACAATGGTAGTAGCCGTCGATGAGATGATCGACGTCTTAAAGGTTGTCGTAGTGTTCCCAACTGTTGTGCTTGGCATTGTAGCCACGCTACTTCACCAGATACTCAGTATTTCTCCATGGTGTCGATGTCCGAGGATGTCTTTAATCATGTCCTTTGTATCCTTAGTACACTTGGATAAGAGGCAGAGGAGCGACGTCTCGACCTGAGAATGGGTCCCGGTAGTGCTTGAGATTACTAATGTGGAAGACTGGGTGGATTGCCATGTTGTCTCGCAGGCCAGGTTGATTGATAACAGGAGTTTGCATTCACTCAACCTTATACAGTCCCAACTATTGTGGCTTGTTTCTTTTTAATTCTTGGCAACAGACTTTGATATTTGTATAAATGAGTAGGATGCGATCGCCACCACTAAACACATCATTGCTGGAATGTCGGTCTGCTGCTTGCTTCATGGCTGCTTATGTCTTCGCGAGAGTCTAGTGTGTTTCTTGCCAAATTCTAGAGAAGTCCAACTGGTGAATGTCAACCGCAAGGATATTTCTCTGGCATTGGAAACCTGCTAGTGTGGCAGGATGTTTTCCACAGACCACCGCAAGCGGAATTCTATCCGTTGTAGTGGAATTTGCAAAGTTGTATGCAAGTTTGACAGTCGGTTGTTTCGCTGCCCAATGGGTGTCATGTGGCTCGCATATAGCATGGAGGAATTGTTCAAGCATCTGATTGGTTTGCTCGGAATGCCCGTAGGTTTGAGAATAGGATGCTATTAATAGCTGGATCCAACTGCCATAAGGAGTCATTGGTTCGCGCAAAAGATGACAAGTGAAGTAGTTGTCTCTATCACCGATGATGGTGCATGACATCTTGTACAACCACAATATCTGATTTAAAGACAGACATCATGTTTTCTCTATGGTGACGGTGGTCATTGTCGGAATGAAGTACGCTATTTTTGAAAATATTTCCACTGCCACAAGGATGGCGCAATAGCCCTCCGCAATGATGAGCAACCCTATCATAAAGTTCATGATGATGTCAACCCACGGTTCTTTTGGAATAGGGAGGGATTGGAGCAGTCATGTTGGCCTCATGCGGTGAGATTTTTGCCACTCACAGGTACCATACTGATTTTTGAAATTGATTATAAATATGTTTACGATGATTCTTTTCAACAAAAACATTTTGCTGTCAAATGTTTAGGGTTCACCTAATTAGTTTCATTTTTCCGTCCCCGGGGTTATCATTGATTATCGTCTACAATACCTACTTCGCAAGTGGTCTACATCGTGCGTACATCACATCTTCACCTCGTGCTCGGGTCGGACTCGCGTAAAATCATGTGTCAGACCTGTCTGACACGTGATTTGACGCGCGAATCGGAGCGACGAAATTGTTTGGTAACACAGTTTCCTGCATTTGCTGCTCCCAAGCGCGCTCAATGACGAATGCAAGGAGCACCATTTTTTGTTCACCGAATGTTTCAATACCACCTAAACAATTCCAAAAAGAAAAAACCATGAACGGAATTCATGATCACGTAGTTCATAAAATCTTGATGATAGAAATTAAGGATCAGTAGGGTATCATATGTATTGTAGAAGTTTATCACATCAATCTTCATCCAATCCCACCAGTAGTACTTCACCAACTTCTTGAGTGTCCTATCTTTGTCGGGGTGTTCACCTGGATCTGTGTCATTTCATTCCTCCAATAGCATCCGCTACAGCTCGTCGTTTGGTGGTACAATGTCTTGGTGAGTCAATTCTCGTCGCTAGTAAGGATTGTCTAACCAAAATTTGATCTTTTTGTATCCGCCAAACTTCTCATAACCATTCACAAATAGCCTTGCGAGGTACGGGTTTTGCTCGAAAAGTAGTGTGCCAATCTCAGCTATCAATTCTGGTCACCGACTCACAGCATCTACTGGATTTGTTTTTTCACACAATTCTGACGTCGTTGTCGAAGTTGGACTTAAGGAACTCCATCCATCCAGTTTGTTGACGGTTCAAATTTGGTTTTCTTGAGGTATTTGAGTGCGTGGTGGTTGGTGCGGATGAAACATCCTCCGAATTCCAAGTAACACCGCCACAGATTGAACGCATGCATGATTGCGGGCATTTCATACTTCTGTATTGTGCAGTTGATTTCTTGCCTACATAGTCTTTGTGACATGTATGTTACTGGTTGTTCTCTACTGCTGTTGTCTTGAAGAGAAACCCCCATGCAAACTCCCCGCAAACTGGAAACTGGAAACTACCCTAGAGCGGCTTGTTGGGGTTGCAGCGTGGTTGGAGTAGGCTTGGCCCCAAGCTCGTGGCTTTGCACTGCTGCCCCCTCTAGCTACTCTGAGACTTGTGAGAGAAAACTGAGTGCTAAGGAGTTAGCGCCAGAAAGGCAGACAGAACTGAGTATGAATGGATTAGCAACTGAGAATGATAGGAACTGAGATACCCCTCACAGAAGTAGGCCTAGCTCAGCTCTGTAGAGCTTGTTACTCATGATACCAACCAATCAGGAAATTTTCTATTTTCCTGATACGCTGAGTTTTCTCGGTGAACCCTTCCAGGCAGCCGACAGCCCCGAACCCGGACGTCGTCTGTTTTTTCCTGAAAACTAGACCATACCTAAATACCCGCACTGGGAACGCAGTCGTGTGGTCAGAATCATCTGCAAAAATAGCAGCAAGGAGTTATGACTACCTAAACCCAGGCAGCGTCCGGGCTAGAATGACCCCGGCAACAACGGTGCCCGAAAAACCTGATACTCGGACCCTAAGCAGAACATGACACTACAAATGCAACCGTGCAATCAGATCCAGCACAAGATGCATGCAGGACCGTCTATGGAGGCAGTGACCACCAGTGGCGTCACTGCTGAGGAGGCATGCCGATGGAGCAAAGCATGTCAGGTATTTGAGGGAAAAGGCTCGAGCAAACCGCGTGCAGGCCTCAACATGCGTCAGCTCCACCGGAAAACGCTCCAACATCATCCCATCTCACTGTCAGTCATCTACACGCTGATGTATACAAGTCGGGAGGACACAACAGACCATAATAACAGGTCTGCAAAACCAACACTCCACCATGAATCAAAGGCGCAGTGTACATGGGCGGACAACGACCACATCCATCAGGCAGGCAAGACTCTCCCAAGATAGACAATATGTGTACAAGGGCAGAGAGATCAGCTCACGGATGCACATCGACCACACTCACAACCTTCTTGAATGACTCGCGCTTCATTGCCTTGGTCAAGAAGTCAGCCACTTATCGTGCTGTCTCAACCCACACGATGCTGACGCTGCAATCACACAACAACGAACGTACATAGTGATACTCAACATTGTTGTGCACTGTACGTGTGTGATGCACACCGTCATTGTCGGCGATGTCCATAGCACTCTCATTGTCACAGTGCGACGTGATGGACGCAACTCGAACAACAGACGACGCAACCATATGCTCTCACACGCACTAGAACCAAGGGCCACATACTCAGCCTCAGTAGCGGTGCGTACAATGCAGTCCAGGTTGCCACTACGCCAGGACACGGCCATACCGCCAACAATGAAAATCTAGCCAATACGGCTCTTGTCGTCTTGGTTTCCAGTCCAGTCACTGCCAGTGTAGCCCACTACGACAACAGACGGTTGTCGATGGTATGTAAGGCCTCGTCGTGGAGTTGAGACGACATAGCGTATTATGCGGATCGTGGCCTCAAAATGGAGGTATCGCGACTCCTGGGAGAACTATGCCAAGAGGCTGACGGCAAACACGATGTCTGGTTGCGTCGTAGTCGCGAGAACCATCACTGACCCGATGACTTGCAGATATGTGGTCACGTCGACAAGCTCCCCCACAATAACTAGATCTGGACTCTTCAACTTTGCCTGGCCATTGGGTGACATGGGTGAGGATGCGCTCAACACGAGAGGCAGACCCTCGGCAAAACGAGTGGATAGGATCTGGACGTAGACACCCTGGTATACAGGACACCCTGGGAGTAGTCATGCTCCAACTCCATACTCAGGAACACTCGGGCAGTCCCGAGGTCTTTGATCTAGTAGATGGTGTGCGGCAGGTCCTTGATGCGCTAAATGGCGGTGACTCCGGTGACCTAATAAGGAGGTTGTCGACGTAAACTTGGACAGAAACGAAGGGCTGGGCTCTCTAGCTGATGAACAGTGCGCGGTCTGTGGTGTTTCGAAGGAGGCCGTCACGAAGGAGCGTGCGACTAATCCCCTGGTTCCAGCAGCGAGGCTACTGCTTCAGGCCATAGAGGGCCTTCCATAGTCGCCAGATCCTGCCAATGCCACCGTCAAAGCCTGGGGGCTGCACCATGTAGAGCTCCTCGCAATCCAGTGAGCCATGGAGGAAGGCCTTACTCACGTCCATCTGATGTAGTTCCCACCCGTACTGGGCAACCATACCAAAAAAGACCCGGCTAGTGGAGAACCGGCTGACTGGAGGGAAGATGTGGTCGTAGTCTACCCCAGGGACCTGAGCAAACCCCTTGGTCGTAAGACAGGCCTTGTACTTGACTAAGGAACCCTCGGGCTTCCATTTTTGCTGGAAGACCAACTTGGCACTGATGGCTTTGCGGCCGGAGGGGAGGTCGACGAGCTCGTAAACCTGATGATTCCACATGGCGGCGAGCATCCGGCACATGCAGTCTCCCAGTGTGCGGCCTCGAGAGAAGCACAAGCCTAGCATAGGATGGCTAGGTCCTCCAGACGTACTGTGGAGCAGATAGTGAGGGTGTGCACGTCCCGCGTCCCAGGTGGAATGTGCGTGAGCGCAACCTTGATGGTGTGTTGGTGCTCCTGATGCAGCACGGTGTAGCCTAGTGTAGAGCCTGGGTGGACATCTGTGACAACAGCCAATGTGGCCAAGCCAAGGGCCTTAGTGTCAGGGTCCGTACTCACAACTGTGGGGGTGGGTCTGCTAGGAAACGAGGAGACTTGTGGGATGACAGGGGGTCGTGACGGGAGAGGGCGCAACGGGAAGGCTTATGAGCCCACTCATGGCCTGGGTCGGAGGCTGCCGCCCGGGCCACGCATGTAGCATGGCAAAGTGGGAGACAGAAGAGAGGGGGCGGCCGGGAGCGAGTCGGTCGGTGCCTCAGGCGCGTCCCGGGGCGGCAAGAGGGTGGCTCCAGACGATCCAACCAAAGCGGACGGGGCTGTCGGCCTCAAGCGGCCAGCTGACGCGGATGGGGCATCGGCCCGGAGGGGCCAGCGGACCCAGATAGGGCAGTTGGTCTGGAGGGACCAGTGGACGCGGACAGGGTGGTCGACCCGAAGGGGCCAGCGGGTGCACGCGGGATTGCCGTCCCAGAGGGGCCAACGGGTGCAGGCGGGGCTCCCGACCCGGAGGGGCCAGCAAGTGAAGGCTGGGCTGCCGGCCCAGAGGGGCCAGCAGGTGCAGGTGGGGCTGCCTGCCCGGAGGGGCCAACAGGTGCAGGCGGGGCTACTGGCCCATAGGGGCCAGCGAGTGAAGGCGATGTGTCATTGGGAAGCGGTAGGATGGAGGACAGACTCACCACTCCCCCACACGATGGGAGACACATCGACAAGCCGAAGCAAACAAGGTCGCGGGAAAATAGCTCCTCAAAGAAGAGGGCATCCTCGGACTCAGCGATGCAGTGCCGGGAGGGATCCCAGAAGCACGAGGCTTTAGATTGACACGAGACGCCAAGGAAGGTGCAGGGACACCCGCGGGGGGCGAGCTTACCACCTTGCTACAGGGTGGCCAATCACACAATGGCCACGCAGCCCCAGACGCAAGCCAGGCGGAGGTGAGCTCGCTGACCACACCAATGCTAGTATGACGTGGATTGTAAGGGAAAGGGTCCGTGGGGAATCCGGTTCAAAACCAAGGTCATGTAGGCCATGGCCTTGATTAAGAACCCATCTAAAGGACAGGATTCGACCCACATAGTGTGCACGGCGTCGGCCATGGTGCCGTTACATGATCACGCGTGGAGGCCCCAGGGGCGTACATCGAGTGCGGAGTGATGGCACCGGAGCCCGGAAAGGAGGGATGTGCCAGTGACAGAAGGAGTGGCACCGATAGCTGTTAATTGTACTGTTGTAGGGCCGGGGATGGGTGGAGCAGTGCGACTGTCTGAGGAGAGGAGCTGTCGGACGGGATGGAGGCATCAGGGACGGCGATAGCTACAACAACAATGGGGACACGTAGCTCATGTTGGGGACGCATGGTGGCGATGACGCGCGCCTCATCCGTCAGGAGCGGGCACATATACCACCCGTGGCCAGGCTGGCCATAGTTGTGGCAGAGGGGGCCATTGCAACTGGGTCCAGTTGGCTGCTACTGCTGGACCTTGCCATTTTTTCCCTTGCGCTTCTTCTTCCCTGACGACGAGGAGCCAGTGGGTGCAGCCGTTGCGAGAGGATCGACAGTTACGGAGGTGATTGCAGGGGAGATGAGGACCTCTGTACGCTGGACACGCGACTCCAGACGAGCCTCTTCAATCCTGAGGAACAGCTCTTATGCCCATGGCATGAGGGTGCCCTGGGCCGCCATCGCGATGAAGACGCCTTGAGTATAGTGTACAAAAACGTTGGCGAACATGTCGGTGGCACCGTGATTGATGGTAAGGAGCTCGGTGAGAGGGAGTGGAGTAGCGTCATCCAGGCGGCAGAGGATGTCTTTTGCCCGCTGCCAATAGGAGGTGACCGCCTCAATCTCCCCCATGTCTAGAGAGTTGAACACCCTGAGCAGACAGCTGGTCTCGACCTCGCTGGAGAGGCGATGGGGACGCGTTAGGATGTGCTACGCGGCTACGTGGTCTGGAGACTCGCCAGTGGTGAAGTCGTCGAGGAAGGGCTTGATGGCGAGGCATGTAGTTAGAGGGGTGACCAGGACGAGAGCGCGTACGACGCAACCAGCATCATGTAGCCCGTCGGCCTGTGAGTGATCGTACGGGAGAGTGTAGAACGGCCACAGGCCTTCGCCCTGTGCGTAGATGCAGAAGCTAAGCTCCTAGCTCTCGAATTGCTCGTCGGCCTGTAGGGACAAGGACGGGGTCTCAAAGTCCTTTGGCCTATGGCCGGCACCCAGAGTGGGGCCAAAGATTGGTCACAGTCTGCCACTAGCGTTGGGTCTGTTGCTGCACCAAGTGATGTGTGGCAGTAGAGACAGCGGGACTGGCATGTCCAGGAGGAAGGGTGGCGCGGCGCTCGTGTGGCTTTGTGATGTAGGAGGCTGTAGTGCTACAAGTTGCTACGCCAGTGCGACAAGATGCTAGCGAATGGCGGCTAAGGCGTCTGTCAAGCCAGCGGGGCCAGCGACGAAGCTTGTGGGCTATTGTTTTTGCTGCTGTTGCTACTGTTATTGCTGTTGTTGGTACTGCTGCTGTTGCTGCTGGTTGTATTGGTGCTACTACTATTGTTGTTGCTACTGCAACGATAGCATGGACTGCTGTTGTTGTACTGGCAGCTGCTACTATTGTTGTAGCTACTGCTGCGGCTGCTAGTGTTGTTATTGCTACTGTTACTACTGTGGCGGTAGTGGTAGCTACTGCTGTTGCAACGGCTGCTGCTGTTGCTACTGCTATTGTTGTAGCTGCTCTAGGAAAGGGGGACCAGTGGGTCCTCCAACAGAGGAGGACCTCTCCCCACTGGGGCTTTCAGCCATGGCCCTTGTTTGAGTTTAGAGTGCTTTTTTGGTTGGTTGTTGACGTCAACCATCACGTTAGCAGGGAAATTTGTATTGAAGTCAGTCGATGACAACTGACGTCAGTAGCGGCTCGCAGGTGCTGTTGTCAGGAGCAAGTTGCTGCTAACGTCCCGGCAGCCGCGCTACTAATGCTACTGCAGCAGCTGTTGCTACCGTCGCGGCGGGTGTTGCGCTACTACTACTGCGCTGCTGCTGTTGTTGCGGTTGCTGCACCACCGCCGCTGCTGCTGCTACAACTGCGACAGTCGTAGCTACTTCTACTGCTGTAGCTGATGCTACGACTGTTGCTACTGCGGCTGCTGCCCTGCTGCTGCTGCAACCTGCTACTATTGCAGATGTTGTCGTAGTTGCTGCAATGTTGTTTGTGTTGCGGTTGCAGCTGCGCTGCAGCTGCTGATGTGGCTTTTGCTGCGGCAGCCATGGCTGCGCTGCTTTTGCTGTCATGGCTGCGAATCTACTACATCTCTTGTAGTTGCGCTACGGCTACTGCGGTAGCTGCCAAAGCAACTGTTGTTGCGGCTACTGCAGCTGCGCTACTCCTTGTTGTTGTAGCTACAGCGGGTGCCGCTGCTACCGCGGCAACAGGAGCAAGGGCGAAAAGGGAAGGGGGGGTTGGCAAGGAACTTCCCTTGTCGGTGGCGGCGTCACTGTGTGTTTCAGTACCGTCACGACGTGGTCCGTCGGTTCGCTGGCCATGAGTCTGCCAACGCTACCACCATCCCACAGTCAGTGCTGTTGAAAACAAGATCGGCAGCATGTCCCCCGCGTCGGGAGCGTTTTGACGACGCCACCCGGCCAATTATCTCTGTCAAGAAATATTTGGCAGAGCTCCCCCCTACATGAGCGCATTTTTAGGACCGCCTGCGCTGACCGGGACTTTTACGCCTCGTTGCTACTCAGATATGCTGCTTCTGCTGTACTATGGCTCTCATACCGAGGTGGACACTACCCTAGAGCGGCTTGTTGAGGTTGCAGCGTGGTTGGATTAGGCATGGCCACACGCTCGTTACTTTGTATTGTTGCCCCCTCTAGCTACTCCGAGACTTGTGAGAGAAAACTGAGCGCTAAGGAGATAGTGCCAGAAAGGCAGACAGAACTGGGTTTGAATGGATAAGCAACTGAGAATGAGAGGAACTGAGAGACCCCTCACAGATTTAGGGCTAACTCAGCTCTGTAGAGCTTATTACTCGGGTTACCAATGAATCAGGAAATTCTCTATTTTCCTGGCAGGCTGAGTTTTGTCGGAGAGCCCTGCCAGGCAGCCGACAGCCCCAAACCCGGGCGTCATCTGTTTTTCCCGAAAACTAGATCATACCTAAATACCCCTGCTACGAACATAGTCGTCCCGTCAGAATCATCTAGAAAAATAGCAGCAAGGAGCTATGACTGCCTAAACCCACATAACGTCCAGGTTAGAAAAATCCGGGCAATAACGGTGCCCGAATAACCTGAAACTCGGACCCTAAACATAACATGACGCTGCAAGTGGAACCGTGCAGTCAGATTTGGCACAAGACGCGCGCAGGTAGCGTCTGCGGAGGCAGTGAATGCGAGCGACGTGACTGCTGAGGAGGCCCGCCGATGGAGCGAAGCACGTCAGGCGTCTGAGGGAAGAGGCTTGAGCAAACCACGTGCAGGCCTTGGCGTGTGTCGGTTCCACCGGACGACGCTCCAACAACGTCCCACCTCACCGCCATTCATCTGCACGCCGATGTACACAAGCCGGGAGGACACAACATAACACAATGACAGGTGTGCAAAACCAAGAAACCACTTCCGAAGAATCACAAACCCCAATGGAAAGGAGTTTGTGATTGTTAGGCCAAAAAAGGTGACGTGAGCATGTCGACGCCGCATGCCATGCGCCGTCAACATGTTGTCGTTTGACGAGCGAGAGGGGTATATCATTTCTTCTCTACGCCTTCCCACGTCCCAGGTCTATGCAGAAGGGGCGATCAGGCTTTTGGTTGTGAGGCAGTGGCATGAGGCTTATTGTTCTGGGGCAAGGGTGGATGAGGCTTTTTGTTCTGACGTATGGGCGGATGAGGCTTATTGTTCCGACATAGGGACGAATGTGGCTTATTGTTCCGAGCGAGGGAGGAATCACACTTTTTGTCCAAAACGGACCAATGGGGAGCATGTACCCACCTACATACGCTCGTGGTCAATGTGGATGACTACTTAGACACGAATGTCTCTTGGTGATGTCGGATTGCTAATCCTACAAGACCACCGAGGCCGGTTTGTTCTGATGTGTGGGAATCCGCCAACGGCACGTTCACCGATCCATAGTGCTTGCTTGTTCCTGCACTTCACCTCCATCACTCTCCCTCGCATCCCCCTAGTGGCAGAGTTGTCTTTGGTGCAGGTGGAAAACCCCGCAAGAGTTACGCTGTCCAAAGCCTGTTGCATGTTGTTCACTGCAAGGAGACCCACACTATGCTGAGCCTTGCAGCGTGTCTCACAGTTCGTTCGCTTAAGGTCATGGACATCCAAGATCTGTGCTTTCCTGCATACGTGGTCAAATCTAAGACACTCAGGCTACTTGTTCACTCAAGATCTACCGGAGAGCCCTTATGCAGTGAACAGCCTTGAGTGAAGCGCAGCAAACCCATCAATTTCGAACATGCATGCCCATCCAGTAAAATGCATGTGGTAGTGACATGGGTTGGCACTTTGTTACCAGCCATTCTGCAATATCCAAACACCAAGTACAGCTGCCATTAGCTGTAAAGACCACTGTCAAAAGTTGCACGTGACCGCATACTTCAACCAGCCACATGTCAGTCCTCTGCCAGTCCAAAACCAACACAGCCTGTCCTTGTAAAAAATGGGACGAAAAAGCAAGCGAGCAAAACATGTCGAAGGGTGGACCCACACACACACACACACACACACACACACACACACATACACACACACACACACACAC
>SZWC01015037.1:1556-14872 GCA_023375785.1 Penium margaritaceum
GACGGAGGGAGGGAGGGAGGGAGGGAGGGAGGGGGGGAGGGAGGGGAGGGAGGGAAGGGGGGAGAGGGAGGAAGTAGGAGGGACGAGGGGGAAGGAGGGCACGCGCATTGCACATGGGCTGCGACTCACCGTGGCCTGCCGTATGCACACCATCGTGCCTCACCGCCAGCAACCAAAAGCCTTAAATCGAAACGGAGGGCGGCCGGGAGATTCAGAGCACGGACAAGTGGGAAAGTCCTGTGACGCAGCGGACTCGGTTCGCGAGAGAGCGACGAGTCGTTGGCAGCGTCGGGACGGCAAGCCCTGAGCGCGGAAGGGGAATGAGCACAGTTGGCTCAAGGAAAGGTTTCTCTTGTGCGGATCCTTCCGCTGGGGACGAGGAACTAACGGGACCAGGCAGAGAGGGACAGCACTGGCGCCTTAGGCCGGACACGCAGCGCTTGTGCAGATGTGAACCACTTTGCTTCGGCAGTTCACATGCAGACCAGCTCTGACTCAAAAGACCTTTCTTCCCCACTTTGTCTATTGAATATCATCAAGGATAAATGGACAAGATAATCCTGGTTTGGGCCTTGTCTTTAGCACATGCGTCGGGTCCGTCTGGAGGAAGAGTATTTAAGGCTACCTGGTTTCCTAGCCTACCGGAAGCTCCGCCCTGGTAGCGGTGGTCGACACCGTACGCCGACCTGAACTGTTGGGCGGTCGTTTTCACGCCCAGGCTCGATTGGCCGTCTCACCTTTTTAGAGTCCCAAAAGTTTTAGCGGATGGCTCTGACCGTCTTATCTCCCCTCTAGTTCGATCGGAGGTCCTGTTCTCTGTACCATAGTCGATGCTAATGAGCTGATGATAACTCGACGAGAGAATATAGCATATTTGAAAAGTTTCAGAAACAGCGCGTCCGTTCTAATCGCGCCGTCATCGCTGCCTACAGCTGGAGGCTCTTATTTTACATCGGAGTATGGCTTAGGTCAGATTAGCCGGCCAGATCAATCTATCCGTCATCGCTGACCGTCGCGTATTTGGAAAACTAGCTTTTGGATCTGGCTCTTGTCATACACACCTGCCGTCGTCGTCCTAGCCAGTCATGGCGACTGGTCAGGTCGTCGCCGCGGACAAGTTTGCCCTATCATCAAGCTTTCAACTGATATGTCCCTGACTTACAAGAGTCCCTGAACTCTGCGAGTGGGAATACTTTTCATGACATTCGTAGCCCACCGCGCGTCGTTCGTAAGATTTTTGCGTCGTTCAGCCGAGGGAATTTTAACCAACTGCCCCGACCTCCGGCTTCTTGAAGTTTATGACAACTTCAACCACCTTCCAGAGAGGTCGACAGAGGTTCCGCCAACTATATCAATGTTTCGATATTGTTTGATCGACTTCTCCACGGCGCTAGAATTTTGTAAAGACGCGCTCCGATATTCTCGAAGCCCCCAGGCGTCTCGTTGGAGCTTCTCGAAGAAGGTACTCACGGCGCGACCTCTCACGCGTCGCTTGGCCGAGGACCGGACACATGCCTCATTCTGATTCTCAGAATTGTATACATGTGCTTAACTCACTTGACACCTGTCATCGAAGTACACTTGCTGCTTAACACAAGTTATCCATTTGTCCCAAATCCTCAAATCCTCAAATTGTCTTTTGTCCCGCACCTCATCACTGTGAACCACCTACATTCCGCTCGGTGTAATGCTCAACTCCGAACTTCAACAATTCATCCTTACATTTGTGGAACACATCGTGCGCACATCCAAATCTTAATGCCATTCTGTTTCGGGCATTTCAATCAACTGCTCCAGCCTCCAATGTTCCATGCAAAGGGGTTTTGACGAGTTTGACCACTTTTCAAAAACGCTAAAAAAAACATGACGAATTGCATCAATAACTATGTTTTTTTGGTTGGCTTCTTGAAGAAGAAAGACTTTTATAGACAAGCACCTCGATATTCTTGAAACCCCCAGAATTCCAGGTGGAGTATCTAAAAGTAACCACTCACACCGCAATGTTGCACTCATTTCTCGCCTTGAGTGCCTAACGCCTCAAGCATTCCTCGTTTTTGCTTCCGCACTTGAAGGTATATGCTCGACAATTCCAAAACTTGAATGATTTGTAATTGGCACTATGTGTACTTTGATGACAAGTACACGTACTGCCAATTACAAATCATTCGATTGTCCCACTTTCCCAAAAGGTTTCCTTCTCTGCAGCTTCTACCTATTCAGTACCTAAATTCCACTCGGTGAAACACTTGGTATTAAAGCGCAACGGTCCTCCGACAAGTTTTCTCCAAAATGATAACCTTGCACATCTTCCACACATCTCCGTCGTCCAGAAGTTTGTACACCTCGCAATGACAACGATGACGGGAGCAAGAACATTCGACAACAAGCAGTGGTAACCCCGCGAAGACTTTGACAATGGAGCGACAGAAACGAGACTCTCCAGACAACCTATGCAGTAGCAACAACAGTATTTGCGGCAAACAACGTGACTCAAACGAATTCGACAACTAATCCGGCGACGCATCCCTCGGGCTTGATGATTTTCTCGCCTTCGTTGAAGCACATCGAGATGACACTTGGCATTGTGATAGGAGGCACCGGCCAACAAGCTCGCTTCAATGAGGACCTGTACCAGAAGTTGTTGGAACTTTAGATCCTCAACAAGTATTTTCTCCAAGAGCTCAGAACGGTAATGGAGGAGCTACAAATTTGGTGAGTGAGAAGCAATGCTCATCTAGAGGACCAATCAGCTCTCAAATAAGCCTCACATCCTACACTCCCTAAGCCGTTTAATCATGCTAATGCAAAGGGACTCACGGTTCAAAGATGGCTAGCTAGTTTGGAGATGTGCTAAACTCTTGTTGAGGTTAACGACCAGAAAATGACTGACATCACGGCCTCACTTTTGCATAGCACAAGTTTGCTTTGTTCTGATTATAAGGACATTCAAGTGCATTAGGAGACCGGCGGCCAGATCAACAGCTCACACGACCAATCTCAAATTGTCGGTAACAAGTGGTTTATCTCTTGAGGAGATCAATTTGACGTGGCAAGTTTTGGTGACTCCACCAAAGGAGTGCAATGACTTCACGTGCTACGTTCTTGCACCTTTTAGAAACCTGAAAGAGAAGTCTAGTGCATAGTTCAAGCTCTAGCGGCAACGTCATTAGTCCAAAATGGCAGAGTGTGCATGTTGTTTTGGTAAAATTATCACAAGCGGTGACACTGCCCCCACTAAACTATGTCTCCACTGTAGCAACACCCTCAATGAGCCATTTCAGTATTTGGCATCCAAGAAGGCTTTCTATGAGCAATCGTAATAACTGATCGCATGCATAGCACAGAGTGAAATGCTCATTTATCCCATCCAACATCTAGCAAATCCAAGGCCAATATTTTTACTGAGGTGGCGGGAAGTTAAAGTCAAAATAATCCATTAAATGTGATGGAAATCGATGTCGTCAATCAGTGTGATCGATGGTTCTATTGCATCTACGTGAAGCGTGGCCACATATCTAGCACATTTTGGATGCAACAATAACAGGGAAAATGGGGAAGTGGTCAAAGAAAATGTTTGAGTCATGAAACGGCAGAGTAGTAGCACAAGGCGAAGTTCCTGCCCGGTTGGAAAAGCTCTTTTCAGTTAGAGAACTTTGGACTGACCAATCGAGCGTCTGAACAGTGCACAACGCTACAGGCAAGGATATCTGATATTAAAAAGCTTTACGAGGAGTACGAGGAAGATCAACTTATACTACCGGTATGGATGCAACCGAAGGCTTGTAATATTTGCAAACGATACCAATGTTACTCGATTGGGGGTCTCGCACAACGTTATCAGCAATGAGATGGTTCCAAAGCTTGGCTTTGAGATCAACCCAGGTGTTTTGAAAAAAACAGTCGACATATAACTGTATTCTTTTCATCTTTGTGAATATCTCTGACTACAAATTGGGGAACGGTAGAATATAGCAGCCTAGAGGACTTGCCTGATGACCGACCAAATAGTCATCCTCGGGCAAAATTTTCTATTTTGACAAAATCTTGAATCGGATTGGAGCAACATCGCAATGTACATGAGTAGTTATAAAAAATGGCACATTTCTCTGATTGAATGACCCATGATGGATCATCAGTTATAGGAAAGAGGAGAGGAGGAAGCAATGAAAAAATCATAGTGAGTGCAACATGAAGCTTACCTGGTGTGGCCAAGAAGTATGTGCATTGGGGAGCTTACGCATGGCTTGTCCAGGTGGAACCTAGGAAACAAACCTAGAAACCTGGAAACTGTGGCAGTCGACAAAGAAGACTCATTCGCATCATTGAAATGCAAACCGCCCACGTTTGCAAGCATGGTAGAATGTTTTGCATCACGCATCAAGGAGTTTGAGGGTGATTTCCTCAATGAGCCACTCTGAGCATTACCTCTACAACACAGTGTCAAACATCAGATTGAGCGGGAGATAAGCTGCAAAGAGTATATCTGAGAGACCTATTAGGTGAGAGACCACGAGTTGACCAAGCTAAAACTCCTACTAGAACAAGATGCTCAGGCATGGTTCTATTGTTCTAACCACCTCTCCGTACGCAGCTCCAATACTTTTTTTGAAAAAGAAGAGAATGATGAAGTACAAATGTCTGTGGAGTAAGGAGTGTTGTTTGTCAACACCATCAAGAACTGCTACCCTTTTTTGCAAGAAGACGGGCTTTTGACCAGCTCTGAGGAGTGCAAGTTTTCTCCAAAAGTCACATGCAGCTATCATCAAGTCCATGTGTTCAATAAGGTAATCGAGAAGGTAATGTTCCACACTCCCTTTGGGCACTTTGATTCCATAGTTATACTGTTCTGACTCAAAAACACTCGGTGGCATTTATGGTGGTGGAGAACAGTCGGTTGGGTATATGTCGTAAAAGCCAGGGTGGATGGAGCTAAACTACGTGGTACACAATTTAGAGATTTTGGTGGCCTTACACGCGTTTGAGATGATGCAATGTTACTTGGAATGCTGATAATGTGTCATCCTCACCTACCACCACGCACTCAAAGATCTCAATACTTGGCCAAATCCGAGCCATTTAAAAACTTGATGGATGAAGTTCATTGAGTCAAATTTGACTATGAAATCGTTCACCGACCCGGAAAAATAAACCCACCAGATGATCTCAGTCAAGGACCTGAATTTATGGTTGAAATCAGCACGCTAGAAGTGAAACATGACACGTGCCTCGAATGCCTATGTGCAAGGGGTTACAAGAAGTTTGGTGTGTACGAAAAAACAAGGTTTTATTTCAAAGAATTCTACTAGCGGCAATGATTCATTCGCCAAGTCATCCGGCCACCAAATGAATAGTTATGACGGATGTAGTTGGAGATGTGTCATGACACTAGTCCATGGGGACGCTTCAGCAAGGAAAAAATGTTATGGACGAGATCTCCTGGTTTGCTTCAACCGCTACCGGTTCCAAAAGGTTCATGGTCAGACATCTCCATGGACTTCGTGACGGGTTTGCCCATCACAACTGATGCAATTCTTGTGGTGGCTGACACGTTGAAGGTATTTTACTTCATTCTGACTACAACAATGGTCATCACTGAGGGAACACCAAGGTTGCTCCTCAACAAAGTTGAGAAAAAATCTTGTTGGGATGGTGTGGCTGAAGGAGGGGAGTGTTTTGTTCATAGCGTAAGCACGTACAAAAACTCCGTACGTGAACATTCATGTCATTATATTCATTGCCTGCCATGCAACATCCAGATTTGTAGGCCATTGAGCCAAGGACAGGTTTGGCCAACTCCACCTTCATTTGGTGTTCCATTCAATAAGATTATGACAAGTCCGACCACTTTCCAAACTAATCAACAGAAGCATTTCAAATTGCAACAATATTTTGATGTTGTTGGGACGAATTCATGACACAAATGATTTTCTAAAGAAGCGCCTCCATACTCTCAAAATCTCTTAGACGACCTTGGTGGGAGTCGTGGAGATGAAGTACTAGTCCAAAGACGACAATTGTGCATATTTGTGAATAATTTTTTTGAAGTGCTCATAATTATGCTGTACTTTGTGCAGTAGGGTCTAGGTCCTGGACGCCAACTTCATATCCCCCTAACACTATTGGTTTGTGGGAGTCGCGGACATGATAATCTGGTTATGCGGTCCTTCCTTAGGCCTCTTGTTTCTGGTTATTGAGTGCATTACTGTTCTCTGCCTAGCATCTACTATGGGTATGATGTTCAGTTTTAAGTGTTGTTGTGTGTGTCGTACACAACTTACGGTGACCCCTCGGCTCATGTCCATTCACGTGCAGATCCCTGAGACTGGCGACAGTGGCAGAAGGCTGACGGCCGGCGGCGACGGGCGCCCACAAGTCTTTTGTATTTTTTGGATTCATGCTGTGTCACAGCACGTAGGAATGCAGCCTATCAGGATGTAGATCTCGTCGATGCGGCCGTTCTGGTTCAAACGGCTCGTCGTTCTGACGTGTCTGCATGGAATTATGGCCAAAACTGTGTTCTTGCCACTGTTTTGTCCTGCTAGAAAATAGCGCCCTTGTGTGCCGCGTGCATGTGCACTAGGTCCGCGATGCTATTTAGGTTGCCTTGACCTTAGTTGTCATCTCTCTCTGCATATTTCAACATTTGCAGCTTCTGACACTTGTGTTTGTGTCCCTAGCCAACCCCTTGCTGTTCTCACCTCCACCTGTGTGTGTTAGTGAGTTAGCTGGCTGGCTTGTACTGCCACGCCAGCGACAGCAGTGCTAGGAAGCTGTCTTTCATGGTA
The DNA here is from genome assembly GCA_023375785.1 of Penium margaritaceum. Taxonomy (NCBI): domain Eukaryota; kingdom Viridiplantae; phylum Streptophyta; class Zygnematophyceae; order Desmidiales; family Peniaceae; genus Penium; species Penium margaritaceum. Next base: position 8,342 of record SZWC01015037.1, read on the forward strand.
TCAGAGCCAGCGTCCACGCCTCGCGAGGGTCAGCTCCCGAGCCGGTCAGAGGATCGGCAAGGAACCGTGGTACGGGCGTCACGCGGATCTGCGCGTGGCCCGTGTCTGGGGCTCCCTTGCCTGCGTCTGGTTCACACCGGAGCAGTAGGGGAGCAAGCTCTCTCCGCGAGGCCGCATTTGCGACTTCGTCGGCGTCGCCCCGCGGTCCAAGGCCTGGCGGTTCTGGGACCCTGAGCGACGTCGCATTGTGGAGTCCCGTGACGCTCTCTTCTTCGAGCATCTCGCCTTCCGCGACCTTGCCCGCATCCACCCTCTGCGTGTTGCGCATGTCCCGGGGTGTGCCGGACCCCGTAGTGTGGGGGAGGCTCCTGGCACGGTTGGCACAGTGCCCCCGTCCAGTACGGTCACTCCGTCACCGACACCCCAGGGGCTGTCCCCAGAGGCTGTGCCCACCGGCACCCCGCGACTCACCCCATCTGCGGCTCCTCCCTCTGCCCCTGACTCTCTACTGTCGCCCGTGTCCCAGTCTGCATCCGAGTCTGTCTCTGCATCTGAGGCTCTGCCGGATCCTGCGCCTGTCTTCGCGTCTGAAGCTCTGCCGGATCCTGCGCCTGCTTCCGCGTCTGAAGCCCCGCTGGATCCTGCGTCCGCGTCCGTGTCTGGCTCTGAGCCGTCCCTGCCTCCGGCCGCGGACATGTCTGCGCCTGCTGTGGCCCCGTCCCCGGCGGATGAGGCCACGCCAGCCTCGAGTGGCGCGCCCGCCGTGCAGTCCACACCGGCATGTTATTCAGTAGGACCCACTGCTCCTGCCCCGTCGGACCCCTACTCACGGGCACCCGGCGGACGTCTTCGCCCGCGCCCAACGCGCAGCGTCGTCAACAGTGACCCGGGCACGAAGGCCCTCGGCCTAAGTGCTCGCGGCCTCCCTGAGGTTCACCCTGGCTGTGCCACTGGCATAGCACTACTTGCTCATGAGCACGGACTTGCTCGTGACGCCGCTGAGGCCATGGTGACGGTCGACCCTCCCTCTGCGGCTTATGCCCTCGCTACACGCAGTGTACCAGTACTGTCTCCCGATCCCACCTGTCTGCCTGAGGCCTTGACAGCCTCTGACGCTGAGCAGTGGCGAGCTGCCTGCCAGGCTGAGCTCGATGCCATCCGAGAGCACGGCGTCTTTGAGCTGGTGGACTTGCCGAAGAACCGCAAGGCCATCAAGGCCAAGTGGGTTCTACGTAAGAAGCTCAAGCCAGATGGCACTGTGGAGCGCTACAAAGCGCGCCTGAAAGCAAAGGGCTTCTCTCAGGTCCTTGGCGTGGACTACATTGAGACCTTTGCTCCTGTTAGGCGGATGATGACCACGCTCATGCTGCCGAGCCAGGTGGCACAGCACGACTGGGAACTCCATCAGATGGATGTCAACAACGCTTTCCTGAACGGGGATCTTGAGGAGGAGATCTACATGGTCCAGCCACCCGGCTTTGAGATGGTACCGGTCGCGTGTACAGGCTACGGATGGCCTTGTACGGCCTGAAACAGTCACCTCGCTGCTGGAACCAGGAGATCACCAGCACGCTGAGACGCGCTGGGTACGTTCAGAATGATGCTGATCCATCCCTGTTCATCTCATAGTCCCCAGCACCGCTCGCTGCCATCCTCGTCTACGTGGACGATCTCCTGATCGCCTCGCCCAACCTGGGAGCAGTGAACGTTGCCAAGGCCGTTCTCACCTCGGCCTACAAGATGAAAGATCTTGGTGAGGCCTCTCCAAGAGGCCTCACCAAGACCCCTGAGGAGATCATTCGTGACCGTGTCCGCCGCACACTCCGTGTCCATCAGGGACATTACGCAGAGACTGTGGGGGAGCGCTTTGCCGACCTCCTCGCTGTCGTCCGCACGGCCTCCACGCCCATGACCCCTGAGGGACAGGCCGCCCTGAAGGTGGATGATCCAACTGATCTGGGGGAGCCAGTTGATGTGACCCTGTACCTGCGAATCATCGGCTCGCTCATGTACTTGGCCACCACGACACGGCCCGACATTGCCTTCACTCTCAACTTGCTCGCCCAGTTCTCGCAGGCTCCACGCCAGCGAACAGTGGAGGACGCAATCCGGTGTGTGCGCTACATTTTGTCCACCGCACGCTTCGGCCTGTGCTTTCGCGAGCAGGTGTCCGTTGTGCTCGATGGGTACACAGACAGTGACTGGGCGTGGAGTCCAGATGGCAAGAGCCGCATCGGCTACATCTTTCTCATTGGAGGCACTGCAGTGTCCTGGCGATGTGGGAAGCAGGGCTGCATCGCACGCAGCACTGCTGAGGCAGAATATGTTGCCCTAGGCGCCGGTGCAGCGGAATGTGTCTGGCTCGTCCGTCTGTTGCGTGAACTGCGTCAGTCCAGTCCCCCCGTGGTCCTCCAGTGTGACAACATGAGCGCGGAGGCCATCGCCAAGAACTCAGGTGTATTCCATGCACGCACAAAGCACATCAATGTCGAGTACCACTTCGTGCGTGACCTGGTTGATCGTGGTGAGATCCGAGTCATCCACGTGAGCACTGATAGGTGGTGTGCGGATTTTCTGACCAAGGCTCTGGGTCGTTCGAAGTTTCATGCGGCCACTCGTTCCGTTGGACTCTGCCCCACCCCTGTTGCAGGTTGATTCCTCGTGTGCCACCTTGCATGTGTTGTGCCTGCTGCCTACAGCGGCTGTGCGTTTCCTGCTCTGTACAACGTTAGTGTCTGCATGTGCATGGACGTGTTTCGCCCTCAGGTCATGGGGGAGTGTTGTTGTGTGTGTCGTACACAGCTTACGGTGACCCCCCGGCTCATGTCCACGTGCAGATCCCTGAGACTGGCGATAGTGGCAGAAGGCTGACGGCCGGCGACGACGGGCGCTCATAAGACTTCCGTGTTTTTTAGATTCATGCCGTGTCTGAGCACGTAGGCATGCAGCCTATCAGGACGTAGATCTCGTCGATGCGGCCGTTCTGGTTCAAACGGCTCGTCGTTCTGGTTCAAACGGCTCGTCGTTTTGACGTGTCTGCAGGGAATTATGGCCAAAACTGTGTTCTTGCCACTGTTTTATCCTATTAGAAAATAGCGCCCTTGTGCGCCGCGTGCATGTGTGCACTAGGTCCGTGACGCTATTTAGGTTGCCCAGACCTCAGTTGTCATCTCTCTCTGCATATTTCAACATTTGCAGCTTCTGACACTTGTGTTTGTGTCCCTAGCCAACCCCTTGCTGTTCTCACCTCCACCTGTGTGTGCTAGTGAGTTAGTTGGCTGGCTTGTACTGCCACGCCAGCGACAGCAGTGCTAGGAAGCTGTCTTTCATTAAGAAGAAAACTAGATCGATCATCCATGATTGTTTTTGTGTGTCACATTTTCAAGGGTGAAATAGCTCAGATACCCATAAAACGCAAAGTGTGACTCTCATCCGCCTGTCGTTCGGAAGAAAAGTAACGATCCGCCCGTGGTTCGGAAGAAAAGCAACCATCCGCCCACCTTGCATTACAAAAGCAACCATCCACCCAGCCTCCGCAACAAAATCAACCTGCCGCCCACCCCTTTTTTCATGCTGGATCACAGCATGAGTTTTGGACCTGACATGGAAAAAATTGCAATGGTGCATTCGTCTGAGACATAATGAATGACAAAAATCATCTCATGCATCAATGCTACATGGTATGTGGCGAGAACATGACATTTTTTTTAGCGTTTCTGGGTTCCTCAGGTATTTTCTGTGTAACGTTGGCGGATGAGTAATATTTTTTACCTCGTGGGCGGCTGGTTGCTTTCTCGCTCGGCGTTGATACCTGCGTTATTTCCGACAGTCCGTTGATACCTGGGTTATTTTTCGCACGACGACGGGCGAATGAGCTATATAGTTCCGAAAACTGGGCATATGGTGACCGAACCCCATTTTCAACTCCTCCATTAAGAAGTGATTTGTGCCAATTTCATTAGGCATGAACTTCGCCTGTCTACAAAGCAATGTTTTTCAAGTAACAAAATTATTTCATCACTTACCTCTTCTACCTCGTGCAAAGTTCAACGGAAGTCTAACAAGCATGGAATGGCCGGTGAATTTGTGCATGTATTAGAGGTAGAGTTCTTTGTGATGGGACACTATGAATGAAAGGTACTCTATTAAATCATGAAATGAGGGCTCTTGCATGTTTTATGCCTTCTGAAATCTTCTTTTTTTCGCCCTTGTTCTCAATGTGAGGAAATAAGCCACCTATGAAAGTAGCATCTCATATTAGGGTACACTTGTTGCATACCCACTGTCCTCGCAACTAAAGGACGTCGTACCTAGTTTTCGCACAAAAAGAATGGGAGGGCCACTTTGGCAAAAAAATACGTATAACGTCCACAAAATGTACATAGTACTTCTGAGGGCCACTGTTTCAAACAAATACTTCGGACGCCCACTGTGCCAAAAAAAACATATGGGGGCGCTTCGAGAAAAGTGGGTACAGCGTGATTTTGTTTCCAACAGTGGGTGCGGCATGCATGATTTGAGGCGCTTCGAGAAAAGTGGGTACATCACACATTTTTTGTGTAAAGTGAGTACCGTGTAAAAAAAGTGCGAGAAATGGCCAAGAGAAAATTCGGAAGCCCAAACAGTGGGTATAGCGGAATTAGGCCGCTCATATTACCGGCGCTATTTATCGGTGAAAACCTCCCGGGTTTTTGTGAAATGGTGCCCATTGCGACGTCTGGTCCATAAAATAGTGTCCGCTCTGACATTTGTTTTTCCGTCGGATCGACTCCCACTGGTGACGCGGCTTTTAACTGTCGCGATCCTTGGGCTCGCTCGCACGCGGAACGAAGCGACCTCCCTGCCGGCTGAAATTTCTCGCAATCTCGCACCAATGAGGACGCCACCGGGGTTGAACCGGTGAAGTCACAATGTTTAATCGTGTCTCATGTGTCCAACAGTTAACAAAACTATGTCCAAAATGACCAGAAAAAAATGAAAATTTCACCGTTAAATTGTGCCACATGCGACAGGTTTAAAAAATCGCCGTTAAATAGAGGCGGTAGGGTAGGTGGAGTGGGTCCTCTCTGGCGACGTGCTATCGCAGGCTTGCAATATTGTATCTCACCCACCATAGTGCGCATCCATATCCATACCATCTCGCCTTTCTTGCTGGTTCTCATTAAGTGCATTGCAAGGGCAGCTGCAATGATGCTCATTCCAAGAGAGCATGCTCTGTTCAATGTTGTGGCAAAAAGTGGCACAGGATAGACAGCTCGAGGTGACAGGGGTCAGGGAAAGTAGTTTGACAAATGACGAGTTCCGAATATGACTGTACTACAAAAGCACAAGTGTATCTTGAAACCGTGTAGATAATAACAACAAGTTCCATCACATGCATGTTCACTTCTGTCCTAGCATGGTGCTATTCCACAGGAGTAACACTCAACCCTCAAAAGGCTAGCTTTTAATGCACTTCGGTATGTAGGTGCGCATCTCCTCTAGCGTCAGAGAGAGTGACATCAGTCTCACGGAAGGCTGACATCACTTGAAGATGAGTGTAACTCAAATGATGAGTGCACACTCAAGTCAAGTTGGGTTGGCCACGCAGCTTAGAGACTTGAGGCCTTATAAATCTCCCTCCACTCATGCCTTCAGCTGGCTCCTCTATACACAGGACGGGGAGCAGCCACCAACTTTGAGCTTCCGCACGCTTGCAAGCCTCGAGCTTGCCACAGTCGGCGGCAGCCACTTTTGTCCTACTAGTCCGCATTCGCATGCGCCTCCACTCGGTCACACTGCACTGTCCGCCAGTGCGCCGCTGTGGGCCTTGCCGAGCGCACCTCTGCGCCGGCCGCCCACCCCTGCTGCTGACGGAGCCTTGGCCAGCCTGTGGGACGCCACGTCCTTGAGAAAGCGGACGAGCTGCGCGATCGGAACCTCGTCTTCTGTGCGCAGATCGAGACACCGCACCTGCGGTTGGCAGCGCACAAGATACACAGCATTTAGACGTTTTGCAAAAACGTCCTAGGATCGAGAAATCGCACCTGCGATCAGCAGCGTGCAAGCGGGACGCTGTGTGCTGCATGCCTTTGCATGCCTTTGTTTTTCTGGTGGAATAGCCACATGGTCCCACGCATGGTGAAAAGTGTGCAAACACTGTGCAGTGTCCACAGGCAGAGACAACGCATTGGAGAGGCCGGGCGGGGAGGGAGCGGGAGAGGTGGGGGAGGGGTGAGGAGTTGGGGAGGGAGGGGGGTAGGGGGGTTTCCTCAAAGCCCACCTTGACAGAGTCAGTGGTAAGGCCTGCTTCGGAGACGATGACGAGCCAGTGAAGGTTGTGCTCGTGCGCGTACTCATACTGCTCTGTCAGACTGGGCGCCGTTGCAAGCATCAGCTCAGCCTGAGTCAACTCCGACCACAGATACAGGACCGAAACAGGTTCGGACACTGAGTGACATCAGCAACCACTTATGATTTCAACAGAGCAAGAGTGAACCAAGAGTCTTACACCCGAACCCCTACTCCCTTACTCCCCCTCCTCCCCCCCCC
>SZWC01015038.1:27054-37054 GCA_023375785.1 Penium margaritaceum
GTCGTTGTTGTTGTTGTTGTTGTTGTTGTTGTTTTTGTTGTTGTTGTTGTTGTTGTTGTTGTTGCTGTTGTTGTTGTTGTTGTTGTTGTTGTTGTTGTTGTTGTTGTTGTTGTTGTTGTTGTTGTTGTTGTTGTTGTTGTTGTTGTTGTTGTTGTTGTTGTTGTTGTTGTTGTTGTTGTTTTTGTCATTGTTGTCGTTGTCATTGTTGTCGTCGTTGTCGTCGTCGCCTTCGTCGTCGACGTCGTCGTCGTCGTCATCGTCATCGTCGTCGTCGTCGTCGTTGTGGTCGTCGTTGTCGTCGTCGTGGTCGTCGTCGTTGGTGTTGTTGTTGTTGTTGTTGTTGTTGTTGTTGTTGTTGTTGTTGTTGTTGTTGTTGTTGTTGTTGTTGGTTTTGTTGTTGTTGTCGTTGTTGTTGTTGTTGTTGTTGTTGTTGTTGATCCTAATGCACACTCTGCTGCCAAGGAGCCTTTTTGTAGGTGGCTGGCCTTGTCAGCTGCTCCTTTCAGAATGATGAGCCCAAGATGCCCCTGATGGCTCTCCGAGATGCCCAGGAGCAACAGCTGCAAAACCGTAGATCCCTGCTGGTCCTTTTCTGCTGCTGGTTGATATTGCTTCACTAGCTGAACTGGTTGCAAGACTGACAGGAATGACCAGCTGGGAAACCTGCGGATGGCATGGCCACCTAGGTTGGTTGGATACAGGAAAGTCAGGAAAAAGCCAATGCTCTGGCTCTGGACACAACAGCAGCAAATAGACGAAGGTGCCCGCCTTCTGTGACTGGGTGTGTCACTTGATTCTGGCTGGTTGCTTCAGTCCAGGAGGCTAAACGTGGCTGGCAATGGTGATTGGACGCCATGTCCCTTGGCTTCCCATGCGTTTCACACCCCATGTCTGTGATGCAGAGATCTTAGCTTCAATGAGCTCACTGGAAGCATTCCACAATCCCTTTCAGTCCTCATACGCCTCACATATCTGTAAGTGAATCATGGGAACGTGGTTGCAATAGACTATGCACCAAGTTCTCAAGCAACACAATCCCCAGCACAAAGAAGCATAGTCAGGGGACAAGAATACGATAGCCATGCTCGAGAGTCCTCCAAACAGACCTGTGCCCTCATAGCAGGTTATACGCGAGTGACTCGAGTCCTCCATTATGGCTGAAAGCAAGTGACATATCAGTTGCTGCGCCTATGACAACCAGTGCTGTCAGAAGAGGGTCGGAGTCGAAGGGTCGGAGTCGGAGTCGATGCATCTATCTTTTGGGAATCCCAGAGGTCGGAGAGTCGGAAAGGGTCAGGTCACGAAAGGAGTTCAAAATGATGGATAAGGTTCTAAAAACTGGCGCCATTATTTTCTCAATACATATAAGCATGACAATAAACCATTTTTCCAGCTTTCAGATTCCGGGTTCATGCACCCACTTGTCTGGGTGAGTTGTCCCTCCACCCACAAGCTGGACCAGATAAGAAAAATTACCAGGCGAGGCGCTGCACGTACAGACACAAACAAAAATTGGTCAACCGCATGTCTGCAGGTGAAAAAAAAACAGAAACAAGAGGCGGGTGTTGCACGCAAAGCGTGCATAGGGTTACATAGTAACCGAGCAAAAGTATTCATATTAGTATCTCTTAGGAGGCAAAATTATTGCCTGCAATCTGGACCAAATAATGGAAGGTTTGCCATGAGATGTTACCTCGTCGGTTGAAGCCAAAACTGGTTGTAAATGGACTGCCAAACTGTCTCCCGCATTCGTTCAAACTAATTTTTTCGGTTCGCCCATTTGTGTTCTTAAACATTGTGTATGGTTTGGGCGAACTCTTCCTAAATTACTTCAAGCTATGTTGGATTTATTCCAACTTGAGTGGATGTAAAAGCGAAAAAGACATAAGCAAAAATTGAACGAATGCGCTTGACGATACACTATTATGTATAACAATTCACTAACATATTGAAGAAAAACCTCTAAAGGCATTGCTTCTCGGTATTTTTTATGAATATGGTTATATTTGATGATGAATTCATTTATATGAGATGAATATGTTCGTTTATTGTGAACATGCTAGTTTCACACGTCTTTTATGAACTTCACAAAAAAAAGATCTTCGACAAATTTTGATGAATTTTGGATGTTTAATTATGTAATAAAGCACAAGATAACGTAATTATAGGCATAATTAAATTCATATACCTTCTTCTGTGACGTTGGTTAAATTTCTTTTCTTTCATTTGCATGTTGACCCGTTTGAAGCCGGGTTCTCAAATCTAAAGAGTTTCCCATGACGACCAGTTCCGTGAAACAGGTTAGGGCGAGGCCAAGGAGGAGCGACATAGAGGGAAAAAAACAACATTAAATTCTGCTCGCCAGGGGACTGGAGGGGCTGGACCCAACCCAACGTACAGTCCTTACCCTTTTGCCTTGGCGACGGACTGGTCATTCCGTACTATCCGGGGTCTGTCCGGACATCTAGGTCGATGTCCGTGATTTTTTCATTCTGGGCCGACCCCTCCTGTTCGTCCGCGGACGTGGGGGGGCATACAGTCCAAAGATTTCTCGCACCCTGATTGGTGGATATGTCAGGAAAATGACCGATCCACCAATCACGATTTTCTTCAGCATCGTTTGGCACGCGAAGCGATTGTAATAGGGTTACTATGTAACCCAAAAAAAACGTCACTGCTGACGCGCGGGGTTGCCTGCGCGTCAATTGACGCACAGGCAGCCCTGCTCGTCAGCGTGCACGCAACCTCTCTCCAACCTGCCAGTTCGTAGTGCGAACTGGCAGGTGCGAGTGTTGACGCCATCAACTGACGCGCAGTCTCTACTGGACTGCACGTCAGTTGCCGCGCGTGACTCCAGTCCTCCCCCCCCCTCCCCCCGGGGCCTTCGTCCTTCCAGTTTGCAATGCAAATTAGAGCTGTACTTGGGATTCGATGAATAGGCATTGCCTAACGAGGCCACTCAAGTGTTGACGTAAGAAACGAAGCTTCCCGTTTTTCTCTCGCAACTTCCTATGTAGGTACTTTTTTTTTGGTCGAAATCAAATTGCGGGCAGTTTGTTGTCGTCCTTGCTTTCGAACCAGGGACCTCTGTGGTTGTAACCATCCGTCCGGTCAGCGGTCAGTGGCCACATGCGTTTTTGTACATGATGCGGATCCGGTTCCCACCCTCGGCTATCTCTATGTGAGCCGAGGGTGGGAACCGGATATCGGACGACATACCACCGGACTGATCGTCCGGTGTGCTACTTTGACGCTTCCACTTCACTCTGAACCAGTACCTCACAGCACCTGCTAGCCGGCGGGTGTCCAGCGGCTACACACTCCAGGCTTCAACCGCGGCTGTACCCTGCTGTTGTTTTCCGTATCCGCACACTAACTCCACACACGTGGCCACCGTAAGGCTCCTGCCTTAGACATGGACGCCAAGGACAAGGACTTGGAACAGTCCACCCTCATACTTGCCGTACTCCTATGCGTCTGGGCTGCACTTTCGTTCATGAAAAAAGCATACCTGAGCCGGCAGCCTGACTGGACACGAGTACACCTCGGATCTCCTACGCCATGACACCAACGCACGGTGCATGTACGCCACATTGCGCGTGTCGACCCTTGGCGTTTTGACATCTTGTGCGCATGCTACGCGAGGCAGGCTTGGAGTCCACACGATGGGTGTCTGTGGAGGAGTCTGTCGCCATGTTTCTGTCAACCATGACCGCCGGCAAAGGCCATTCATGACGGATGGAGGCTTTCCGCCACTCGTGTGAGACCATCTGTCGCCATTTCCGCCATGTGTTGCATCGCTTGTTGCTGCTTGGACCCTCTGTCATCACTCCTCCCAACACGAACATCGTGCCAGTGAAGGTCTTCCGATCCAGTCGATTCTTTCCATGGTTCAAGGACTGCATTGGTGCATTGGACGGTAATCACGTGCCCTTGGGCAGCAACAGGTACCCACCTGTTGCTGCCCAAGGGCCATACTGCAACCGGAAGAGCCAGCGGTCTCAGAATGTCCTTCTAGCTGTCGGGTTTGACGAGACGGTGACATGGGTGCATGCTGGCTGGGAGGGGAGCGCGCACGACAGCCGTGTTTTGCGTGATGCGTTGCAGCAGGGATTTGCCATCCCAGAAGGAAGATACTACCTTGTTGACGCAGGTTATGGTCTGTCTCGGCATGTCCTCACACCATTCCGTGGTGTGCGTTACCATCTGCGGGATGATGGCGTCGATGGTGCTCCATTCGAGCCACAAACACCGCAAGAGCTGTTCAACTTGCGCCCTTTGTCTTTGCGCATGGCAGTTGAGCGTTTCATTGGACAAATCAAGCACAATTTTCAGGTTTTGCAGGACATGGAGGGCTACTCTTTATGCATGCAACGTGATCGGGTTGTTGCAGCATGCATCCTGCACAACATTTTCATTAAGTGCTCACAGGGTGCAGCACACTACTGCGAGGATTTCCGCTTGGACATTGACGAGGCACGGCGTTGGCAGCATGACAACATGGGAGAGCAGCCCCATGGTGTTCAGGATGAGGAGGATGCCAGAGCATGGAGAATGGGTATAGCTAGGGAGATGTTCTTGACATATGCCACTGATCGTGCGCGCAATGCACAAGGGTAGAACAGTGACCAATTGTGCTTGTACCAAACTTTGACAGTTCATGTACTGTTGCAAATGCCAATTTGAGCTTGCCATTGTTGGATTTGCCAAAGTGAACTTGCCCTTGGACAAGTCTAATGTGTACTGATCCAACTACAACATGGAACAAGTGTACAGTGTACTTCCATGCTTGGATTTGAATTCCTTGTACAATGTCACGCATGATTGTTAGAAATGCCTGGGTTCATATTACACAGAAACACCAACTCACACTACAACAAGGAATGGTCATGCATGCATGCATTGGTGTTGGATTGTAAAATGCAACCTTCTTAAAAAAGCACACCACAATACATTCAACCCTTGGAGGGTGTCAACCTGTCCCTACACCCTGCAGCAAACCCTCGGTCGTATGCCTTCTTGGATAATGTTGCCTCTTGTGCACTCTTGCAATGGGGACACACCACATACGTCCTAAGTACGGTCAGCATCCACCCTACCAAACACCCTAGGGCAAACATTTGTCAACTCGCAGTATTGTCCATGGTGATGTAGACCGCCATGGTTGTAAACCTGCACAAGACCCGACACGAACAGAAGGCAGTTGGTTAGTGCCTGAAATTCATAGAGTAAGGAGAAACAGTTGGTACAGATTTTCCATGCTTACCGGAACGGTGGGTTACATCTTCATGCCCCACAACTTCTGCACTTCCTCATCCGCCTCCACAAAGGGTTGGGCGGTCTTGGGGTGCTCGGCAAGAAATATGAGGAGATCCGCCGTGCGGTAAGGAGACAGGGTCAGGGTTTTGTTCACGATGCGGGTGGCCTGTTTCAGCCAAGGCGTCACATCACCACCATGCATCCTAGTCAAACACTGCGTCAGCTGCATTGCGGCTTCCGCAACACTACGACCTGCCGACAGTCCATTTTTCCCACGGCCCAAGGCCACTCCCAATCCTTCATGCAGAATACGTGCAGCGCCATCGATCCCTGCTGCTGCTGCAGATGCTGCAGCAGCACCTACTCCAGCCGCGGCTGCTCCTGCAGCAGCCCCTGCTGCTCCAGCCGCAGCCAGAGCAGCACCAGCTGCTGCACCTGCTGCACCCGCAGCTGCAGAAGCCGCGGCAGCGGCCCCAGCTGCACCCGCAGCAGCAGCTGCTGCATTGCCTGCTCCACCGGCTGCTGCTGCATTGCCTGCTCCACCGGCTGCTGCTCCACCGGCTGCAGCAGCATTAGCAGATGTTCCCGCCACATACCCCGCAGCACCCAAAGTTGTGGCTGGGGCGGTAGCCCTTGGCCCATCAGCACCTGCAGTACCAGCAGTTGCAGCCCCCGCGGCCGTAGTTGTGGGCCCGGGCCCACGTGCCACATGACGGGGTCCCGGCCAGCTCCCACGTCCAGCCAGGCCTGGACCCGCCCCTCCTATCCCGGGCACGACGTTGCTGCCCGTGGCTGGCAACAAACCAGCATTACTCCTGGCCAATGCCCATGCACCGGCGGAAAGCGTTGGCGGACCAGGCAAAGGCTGGTCCAAGGGCTCCAGAATCCCACCAGTGAAGCTGCTACCTTGCACCGGGTCCGGCGGGGCGAGGATACCCATGGCAATGAGTGCCTTGTTGATATTGTCCATATGTCGGCCGTGCCAACGAGAATGCTCCGCTCCCATGTCTGCGTCCTCTTGCCTGACGTCGTCGTCATCCTCCTTGTACCCATCCTCGTCGTCAAACCCCACCACCCCCTCGTTGAGGTCTGCGAGGGGCTGAGTCCCGCCGCAATCTCCAACCCACATGTCCACCTCCTCGTCCATCTCCGCAAGCTCATCGGTCCATGGCAACGCGAGGGGACCTCCAGCGGGTGGGCTGCCATAGTCAGCCGCCTGTTCAGCGACCACGAGCACGTTTGCAGCCAGTCCGCCTTGTGCCATCTCGGTAGGCCAAACCTCATGACACTGTTCCAACCATACGAACCGGGAGTCCTTCCAGGTGACCAAACCATCCTTCCCTATTATTTTGAACTCGTCCCAGGCCTCCTGGTCTAGGATGGGCTGGCTGTTCTTCCACCCGGCTCCGCTCACCTCATTTTGAACTCGTCCCAGACCTCCTGGTCTAGGATTTGCTCTTCACATGCTCTGCTTCTGGCCTGTGTGGTTTCGGCGGCCTCTGAAGAGATGTCTGCCACTGAGGCAGGCTTGAGGAGGTTTTGAGGCAGTGATGGGGAGGTTTTGAGGTAGTCATGAGGAGGTTTTGAGGCAGTGATGAGGAGGTTTGGAGGCAGTGATGAGGAGATTTTGAGGCAGTAATGAGGATGTTTTGAGGCAGTCATGAGGAGGTTTTGAGGCAGTCATGAGGAGGTTTTGAGGCACTCATGAGGAGGTGCTGAGGCACTCATGAGGAGGTGCTGAGGCAGCCATGGAAGCACCTCTGCGTCATGCTAAACATCGATAAGTGGTGCGATATCAGCCAGCAGCCTATTAACGACACAATGGCAGTCAACGTCATTGGCGTTGTCCTTGGGAAACAGTGCTGCGCAGGTTGTCGTCCTTGAAGTAAACAACTTGGTGGAAAAGAAGAAAACAGGAGAGGAAATTACCCCAGGATAAAATTTCCATGCCGTGTGAGAGGCTGACTTTTTACAGACAAGTGTGTATCTGTCACTTTGTGTATCGAGAACATAATCGATGAATGGTGCCAAGAGAGGAAAGGGTCATGGGAGAGGAGCTGTACTACCTCTGTGGCTGAAAGCGGCTTTGCAATTTGCTAAAAACATCTTGCATACCTAAGTGTAGAAGATCCAAAGCCTTTCTTCCTTGCTCTCACTTTGTCCGACAGACGCCTCCTTGCTGAGTTAGTGCGCAGTCAGACCACGTTGTTTCCACATCATGGTGATCGGTCAGTTTTCTGGTCTTACGTGCATCTGAATAGCGTTTTGAGCCATGCAGCAGGCCATGCAGGCCACATGAAGAGAGTTCACTGGCATCCCATGTGTTCACATAATTTCAGCAAGCGTGTGACATGCTTGACATATCATCTCTGGTGAGCAAATCTGTGAGCTGCAGATCACTGTACAACAATCAGCTCACTGGCAGTATCCCAGCTTCTCTTGGTTCTCTCACAAATCTACAGGAACTGCAAGTGGCTACTGCGGTGCAAATGGTCTGTATGCAATGAATGTGTGTGGTATGCGCAAAAGCAATTTGCAACAAGGCATGCAGATAAATTGTCTTTTTATGTTCCCGACTTACTCCACCAGAAAGGCGCACTGCATCCATGAGCCCACAAGGTGCAGACAGGAGGGATCCACTCAGTGCTTTTGTGCATTGTACGGTGGAGTGAGTGATGGGGGGAGGCAAGGGCTGTGCAGGAAAGGAAATAGCCTGGTTTTGTTTTTGGCACAACTTTTTTCTTTTTTAGAAAGAAGCATGCAAAGCCACCCCTGACCAGCACAACTGCGGAGTATACAAGCAACCGACGGCACAATACAGTGAGCGTGCATGCTAGACAACAGCAAGGGCAGGGACGACCCCGCAAAGGTCGGCAAGGGCCAGCATCTGGTGCACCCGCTGCCGGCGGGCGACCGGCGCCACCTCCGGCGGGAAAGGAGCCCGCTCCCGGGCATGGGTCATGACGTAGACACGGATGGCAGTACACTGGGCCCAGATGCCGGCAAGGGAAACGCGCTGGACAAGGACTGCCACTGCCCGCTGCGCCCAGTGCTCAAAGGCCTCTGCCGAGCACCGACGGGGCCCCCGGTCGAGGCAGAGCTGGGCCAAGCGGCGAAGGAACGTCCAGAAGTCGTCCCCCAGGCCGCCGAGGGTCTCCCATGCAAGAGAAGGAGGAAGTACCCCCTGCGTGGCGCCGTAGCGTACAAGTCCACCTTCACCCGCTCCGCCGCCCGGACAGCGGCGCCCGGCTGCGTGGCCCGCTGGCCCTGGGCGTCCACAGTGGTGACGTCCAGCACCCAGGTGGTGCCGGCGGCGTGGTCCGTCAGGGTGAGGTCTGGGCGAAGATACCCCTACCCGCTCGGCCGGGGCAGCACCTCCTTCGGCTCCCCAGCAACAGCGAGGCGGTGCTCTCTGGAGACGTCGGCCAGCTCGTCACGGATGGCGTTGTGGACACGCCACACTGCGCCTCCCACCCTCTCCCGCCGAGTCACTGCGGCCGGCTCCAACCCGTCCAGCCCCACCTGCTCCAGATGGCCCAAAGGCAGGCCCAGCCACAGCTGTGCGTGTAGACGGAAGCCCTCCAGCGAGAGATGTGTGGATTCCCCCACCCCGGACGGCGAGGACTGCAGCCAGAGAGTGCTCCCGCGCGTGGCCGTCACCCAACACCGGGATTGCGCCCGGCGACAGCAGCCCGTGCTGGGTCCACAAGGGACGGCCCGCAGGCAGGAGCAGTGTCGCAGCGCCACTACCCCGGCCTCTTCCACCCACCACTTGCGCCGATGCTTGAAGAAGAGCGCGCTCAGCTGCCGGTAGAGACGTGCGTCGCCACTCTGCTGCAAGGCCTCCAGGGATGGGAACGCACCTGCCGCGGACCGAGGGAGCCCCTGCAGAACCTGCTCCCAGAGTGGCCACAGGTAGTCCAAGACCTGGCCAGCAGGAGGAATGCGCCAAACTCTGACGTGAGGTCCTGCAGGAGGGAGCCCGTCGCCCAGGCATAGGTGAGGGGCGCCCAGTCCCGAGCGCTGAAAGGCCCGCCCCGCCGAAGCTCTGCGGCATCTGCAGCTGCCAGCGCGCCAGCTGCTGAAGCTCTGCGTCCACCGTCCCCTCTGCTGCTGCTGACACCTGGAGCAGGGAGAGCACCGCCTCCCAGACAGCCGCGTCAAAACGCCCGAGAACTGCCAGCTACCAGGGCTCCAAGGGGGAGGGCCTGCGCGCAGAATTCCGCTCGCGGGACGATGCAGAGGCGAACGCGGCCTGGACGTCATCCACGCGGAATAGACTGGTTTGCCGAATGCTTATCCGTGATTGGTAGTCTTTCCCTTGGTCTTCCAGTGTACCTAGTTGCCACAGCCGTAATGAATGTGCTCCTCAAGCAGCCTTGTTTTGCCCACTAGGGCTGGTAGTTTGATTTTTCAATTCGATCAAGTTAGTCGAATCAAATTGAAAATCGGTAAAGTCAGGGGACGAGCCAGATCAAACTTGGCCAGATCGAGAGCACCGACTTAATCAGTGATTCAATCTTGATCTGCCGTCAGTGCCCTGGTTTGATCAGTTTCTATCTGCGCCGTCGATCAATCCGATTAGAAAAATGGAGATCAAACACTGAAAAATGAAGATTCTACCTATGCGACACACACGTTCGCTCTGGTTGTTTGCAAACTTGTGACTTACGCATGGTTTGGCACATTAAAAAGACATTCTTGTGGTTTCAGACTACAACAATCTGATCCACCATCGCGG
>SZWC01015038.1:46995-59404 GCA_023375785.1 Penium margaritaceum
GGGGGGGGGGGGGGGGGGGGGGGGGGGGGCTGGGGCTGATGTCAGTGGCGGATCTGGCCACCCTCTCCTGGCTTTGCAGCCGGCTACAATCATGGCAGACGGTGCGACAACTACTTGTGTAGTAGGCACAAGCACAGGAGGGAGAGGATGGGTGGGGGCAAGCCGGAGGGTGGTCCGGGGCAGGGTTTGTGGAGTTGCGAGAGCGCGCTCTAAGGGGGATGTCAGAGGCAGTGAGGAGGAAGGTACCCGAGTTGGAGGAATGCAAGAGTGGGAGTCCGAAGAGGTTGTTCCAGGACCTCTGTGACACCCGTTACGAAGAGCTGTTAGCGAGGTTGCGCCACGATGTGGCGGCGGACCTGGGGGCGAAGGAGGGGCGGCCGTAGTTGCAGCGACTGGCAGCAATGCAGGGGGACCACAGCGCGGACTGGCTCCTCGTCCATACCCGGTCTGTGACCGATAGGCTATACATGTCAACAGTAGACTGAAGGGTGGCCTGTCGATTCCGGCTGGGGCTTCCGATCGCACACCTCTGCCACACGCCCCGCTTCTCTTGCCGGGAACGCGCGGCGATACATCCATGTACACCCCAGCATGCACTTCGGTGCGCACTCGGAGGGGCACCATGCGCAGCCCAGTACGCGATGGTGCAGGAGCTGGCGGCGGTGATGAGAGAGAGCGGTCTTGGGGGAGTGGCTGTGGAGCCGGAGGGGGTGCTACCGTAGGGCCGGCCCGACATCACGTGCCTCGACCCAGTGACAGGGCATCACCGCGTGCTCGACGTAGTGATAGCCGATACACAGCGGGCCCAGCCTCGGTGGCTAGACGGAGGAGAGAGCCGGGGTCGCCTACGAGGAGGCGGTCCGGGTGAAGGAACGAAACTATGAGCGGTGGAGGGGCGAGCGCGACAGATGGGAGTTTTGCTTCCCGGCGGTGGAGACCCTGGGGGCGTTCTCGTGCGACTTGGGCAGTCTGCTCAAGGCATGCACGGAGGCGACTCAGCAGAAGATGCAGCAGGTGGGAGGCACCCCTAGAGTGGCGGTGATGGTGAGGGCCCACTACAACCAGCGACTGGGTGTGGCACTCCAGCGCGCCCAAGCCCAGCAGATCCATCGGCGGGCGCCGGAATGGGCGTGTGACACAGCCCTGGCAGGAGATGCCGCACGGGCCAAGAGGGCTCTTCGCGACCGTGGCGACGACCTGGAGCTGGCGGACGTGGGCTACGTGGACCGAGAGAAGAGTGCCAGGCTAGGAGGATAGGATTTGCTAAAGGGCCTTTGGGCTGAGGTCAGGATGGACGAGGAGTTGAGGGCCTTTTGGCTGAGTTCAGGATAGAAGTTGTTTCAGAAGGGCCTACGGGCTGAGTACAGGAAAGGATGTTGGTGGTCTATTTATGAGGGCCTCAGGGCTGAGTGCAGGCAGTAAGTGTGACTAAGGGCCTACGGGGTAAGTGCAGTTGGGTGTTCTTATAAACCTGGAGGGTTCTGAGCATGAGGAGCGTTCCCTGTGTGGTACAGTGGAGGCTTGATGGACCAGAGGTTGGACACTACTGAAAGGGCCGCGTGCCGAATATATGGCCATGTACTATTCCCATTTCATTTAATGAGAGACATGTTGCTGCTGTTGTTGTTGTTGTTGTTGTTGTTGTTGTTGTTGTTGTTGTTGTTGTTGTTGTTGTCATTGTCGTTGTCGTTGTCGTTGTCGTTGTCGTTGCCGTTGTACTTGTCTTCGTTGTCGTTGTCGTCGTCGTCGTCGTCGTCGTCGTCGTCGTTGTTGTCGTTGTTGTTGTTGTTGTTGTTGTCGTTGTTGTTGTCGTTGTTGTTGCTGTTGCACTTGTTACATGTGTGAGTGTTCAGTGAATGTCTGGGACAGCCCATGTGCCCTTTGAATGAAGTTTTCTCTTCAACAGAGAACTCCTGTTGGTGTACATTATTCTGCAAATGTTCCTTGGGAAATCATGTTTGTGCTGCAGTGATCTGTCACAGAATCAGCTGGCGGGCAGCATTCCAGACATTTTCACATCTCTCACAAACCTTACATTGGTGTAAGCTGCCATGGCTGGCATACTCTTTTCTTTGGGGAGATTCCGTTTAGTGCGGTCACAATTGACATAGACACAAATTCAAGTCAAACATCCGAGTCACATTCTATCATTTACAGATTGCTGCCATATAACCACCCCCTCCCAACCTCGCCCCTACCAATCTTGAATGGTAGAAACCGGATCACCCATGCATAACGTAACAAAAGCGACTGATCACGAGCAGTTGGAACAGATGGGAAAGGACTGGCAGTAGATGGAATCAAATTGGGAAGGACTGCAAACAGTAAAGCAGAGTGGCCCATCTTCAAGCTCTGTTATGTAACACAAGTCGTGTGGAAGAGGATGTGCCGTGAGCATGTAGAAGTGGCAAACTACTTGCGCAACTTTCATGTGCACTCTAGTGAGGTTTGCGCTCTAGTCCGCATTGGCAACTGGTCAAATCTCTCCCTTCCCGCACTTATGCCACCATGGTTTTCCTTCATCTCCACTTCATTTGCTAGCATAATGATCATCCGGCTTACATGCCTCACACCGCATCGATTGTGCTCATCATGGAACCTTGGGCGTTCTTACAACCTGTGCTTCCGTGTGTCCTGCGAATGTGCAAACAGCAGAGGCCTTATGACCATCCCCCATTGTCCTCTGCGTGCCCGGGCTCAAACAAGTGCAACATGTTCTGAAGAATAACCGCGGAGGGTTTATTGCATGCAAGTGGTCAAAATTGCCTGAGATGGTGCCATAGCACCTATGAGGTTGGGCTAGCCAAGAGATGAGAGTAGTCTTACATGGTGTTCTAACATGGACACAAGCCAAATGTTGGTGATCCAACCTTAAAAGACTGCTTTCTTGCCAGTAGAGGGGTTTCCAACTAACTACGGGGATTGGATTGCATTTGGCAAGCTACAGCTGGCATTTTGGTCTACTGAAAAAGAAAACAAGGTTTGCGATGAGGCTGGCAAAACCATGCACAATCAATGCCCAGTGCAGTTCTGCTAAGGAGAAAAGTGCGTGAGGACATAAATGCGAGCGCCACTGGCAGTCACTGCTGCACCAACATGCGCCCCACAAGTCTTTGCAGCATGCTGAAAGTAGCATACATTACCGTCTGCAGAAGAAGCCTGTTTGCCTTGAGATTTTCTCTTCACACGCTCTGCTTCTGGCCTCGGTGGTTTCGCCGGCCTCTGAAGGGATGTCTGCCCCTGAGGCAGGCTTGGGGGAAGAGGTGCTGAGGCAGTCGTGAGGAGGTTTTGAAGCAGTGATGAGGAGGTTTTGAGGCAGTGATGAGGAGGTTTTGAGGCAGTGATGAGGAGGTTTTGAGGCAGTGATGATGAGGTTTTGAGGCAGTGACGAGGAGGTTTTGAGGCAGTGATGAGGAGGTTTTGAGGCAGTGATGAGGAGGTTTTGAGGCAGTCATGAGGAGGTTTTGAGGCAGTGATGAGGATGTTTTGAGGCAGTCATGAGGAGGTTTTGAGGCACTCATGAGGAGGTTTTGAGGCACTCATGAGGAGATGCTGAGGCAGCCATGGAAGCCCCTCTGCGTCATGCTAAACATCGATAAGTGGTGCGATATCAGCCAGCAGCCTATTAACGACACAATGGCAGTCAACGTCATTGGCGTTGTCCTTGGGAAACAGTGCTGTGCAGGTTGTCGTCCTTGAAGTAAACAACTTGGTGGAAAAGAAGAAAACAGGAGCTGAAATTACCACAGGATACGATTTCCATGCCGTGTGAGAGGCTGACTTCTTACAGACAAGTGTGTATCTGTCACTTTGTGTATCGAGAACAGAGTCAATGCATGGTGCCAAGAGAGGAAAGGGTCAGGGGAGAGGAGCTGTACTACCTCTGTGGCTGAAAGCGGCTTTGCGATTTGCTAAAAAAATCTTGTATACCTATGTGTAGAAGATCCAAAGCCTTTCTTCCTTGCTCTCACTTTGTCCGACAGACGCCTCCTTGCTGAGTTAGTGTGCAGTCAGACCACGTTGTTTCCACATCATGGTGATCGGTCAGTTTCCTGGTCTTACGTGCATCTGAATGGCGTTTTGAGCCATGCAGCAGGCCATGCAGGCCACATGAAGAGAGGTCACTGGCATCCCATGTGTTCACATCATTTCAGCAAGCGTGTGACATGCTTGACATATCATCTCTGGTGAGCAAATCTGTGCGCTGCAGATCACTGTATAACAATCAGCTCACTGGCAGTATCCCAGCTTCTCTTGGTGCTCTCACAAAACTATACGTACTGTGAGTGGCTACTGTGGTGCAAATGGTCTGTATGCAATGAATGTGTGTGGTATGGGCAAACCCGATTTGCAACAAGTCATGCAGATTAATTGTCTTTTTATGTTCCCGACTTACTCCACCAGAAAGGCGCACTGCATCCATGGGCCCACAAGGTGCAGACAGGAGGGATCCACTCAGTGCTTTTGTGCATTGTACGGTGGAGTGAGTGATGGGGGGAGGCAAGGGCTGTGGAGGAAAGGGAATAGCCTGTTTTTGTTTTTGGCACAACTTTTTTCTTTTTTAGAAAGAAGCATGGAAAGCCGCCTCTGACCAGCACAACTGCGGGGTATACAAGCAACAGACGGCACAATACAGTGAGCATGCATGCTAGACAACAGCAAGGGCAGGGTTTTCTGAATGCTTATCCGTGATTGGTACTCTTTCCCTTGGTCTTCCAGTGTACCTAGTTGCCACAGCCGTAATGAATGTGCTCCTCAAGCAGCCTTGTTTTGCCCACTAGGGCTGGTAGTTTGATTTTTCAATTCGACCAAGTTAGTCAAATCAAATAAAAAATCGGCATAATCGGGGATCGAGCCAGATCAAACTCGGCCAGATCGAGAGCACTGACCTAATCAGTGATTCAATCTCAATCTGCCATCAGCGCCCTAGTTTGATCAGTTTTGATCTGCACCGTTTGATCAATCCGATTAGAAAAATCGAGATCGAACACGGAAAAATGAAGATTCTACCTATGCAATACACACGTTCGCTCTGGTTGTTTGTAAACTTGTGACTTATGCATGGTTTGGTGCATGAAAAAGACATTCTTGTGGTTTTGGCCTGCAACGATCTGATCCACCATCGCGGAAATCATACGTGCCTTCAATTTAGTCGAAGGTTTGCAATGATGCGCTGTTAAACGCAGTCCGCTGGAGGATGCGTTTGCAGCCTCCATTCCTAACCGCCTTCTCTGTTCCCATCGGCAGGTCCAACATAGGTTTGGCTCGCGTGTGTGAGGAAAACCTTCATAATGTTTCCCTCGGAAGTTTTTCTACAAAGCCAATGGGTGAACGTCGTCTTGTGGACACGACGCACAAGAGGCATCCATACCCAGCTGTTCACAAAACGGCACATGTCATGTCCACACTATGTGTGGTATTCCGCACTAGTGAACAAAGTTTTGTTGGTATTCCTGTTTCAGTAGCAGATGTTGCCGGATAAAGTTTTGTTGTTAAAACTCGTTTTTCCCATGTACGCTGTTCTTGCACGCCACTTCATATTTGACATTTCAAATTTAAAATGATGTGTTTTGCCTTTGGACAATCCATTTTTTTTGGTATCCTAAAATATGTTCACGTGGCCATAAAGCTGCATCATGTATGCTGTTGAGTGTGGGTTTGATACTCCTTAACTGCTCTTTTGTCTCTTCCAGTGCACATTGTCTTAATTTTGCGGAGGCGAAACGTTTTGGCGCCGACCCATCTACACGTAAGCACGTCACTTGGCATTTGGAGTCTCAAACTTGTGCGACTCAAGCGAGCCCTCCCGAGTTGCACATGCACTCGACCTCGGCTCGCAGCCGAGGTTGCTAATGGCTCGGCTGAATCCCTCCCCAATTTCTTAAGGACGTTCCTCCTAGTGCATACTGTATCACTCCACATCAACAACACCACCACGCTGTACAGTCTCTCACCATGGACTCCTCTCGTTCTGCTGGCAAGGAGTCCCTCGAAGACCTCAACACAATCCTGGCTGCTCCAGGATCATCGACCATGCATCGGAGCGCAGCGCGCAAGGCTTCTCAACGTCTGTGTGAGCACCTAGCCACGTCCCGCAAGACCCACACCGCCGACAACAAAGACAGCAAAGACTGCACCCAAGGATCTCGTGGACCAGATGGACGCCGACGCGGAGGAAGACAAGAACCTGGACACACTTCAGTCGGACGAACACGAAGACTATAACGTCCGCCGCAAAGGCAAGAAAGCAAAGAGCGCTGGTCCCGCCAAGGGCAGACCTGCCGCTGCTGCTGTGTCGATTCTGCCCTTCACCACCGCTTCTTGCAGTCGTGAACCTGCTGCTTCGGCCTCTGCACCACACAACACTCCGCCTGAGTCTGCATCGCAAACGAGTGCATCCCCGGCCACGTCGGCCCCCCAGACTGGTGTCGCATCACCAGTCCCTGTCACTATGCCCGCTGCGGCAGCACCAACTCCAGCGCCTGCTGACGGCCCAACTCATGCGTCCAACACTACGACCTCCCGGCTCTCTGTCGTCACCACGTTGCAGACAGTTGGGGGAGCACTTTCAACATGCTCCATGCCCTCGTCAAGGACAAGGCGGTCGGCGTGCGCGTCATTGAGGACTTCAGTGGCGCGGTGCATGGTGAGGAGGGCGGTGCGCGTTGGTGCCTCAATGGCCCCGACTGGGACATGCTTGACCTGGTCGTGAAGGCGCTAGAGGCTTTCACGGAGATTCAGCGCTCGGCCAAAGGGGATTCGTACGTCACGCTCAGCTGCAGTACCCCTTGGTACAACCAGCTCCTGGACGCTTGTGCGTCCTTCCTGGATGGGCCACTCGGGTCTGCCATGCTCGTCACCCATGAGAAGATGGAAGGCTACTACAGCCAAATGTCGGACATGTGCACTGTCGCCACCATCTTGGATCCGTTCTTTATCTTTGCTACACTATGCCGTTGGACGGTGAGGAGAGTCTCCTCCGTCCTTAACACTTGTTTCCTTGCTTTCCCTCTTGTCTTTCTTGAGCCGTGGGTGGCGGCTTTTGCATGTTTTCATACCCCGTAGATGGGCCGGTCAAGTGCGGCATTTGCATGTTCCTTCTTACTAACCAAGATTTACCCAAAAAATAAATAAATTTACGTACCCAATTCTAGCAAAGGAAGGCTTTAGCTGTTGACGGCATGGTCCCCCTGGAACAAATTGTTGTTCCTTCACTCAAGGCCCAAGTCATAGGGAGACGCTTACATTGGAAAAGTGGGAACCATATACACCATAGAGAACAGTAAGCAATGGAGCACTGGTATGTCTGATAAGCACAAATGCAGAAAGGGAGCCACAGTTGCAATCTGCTAGCAATGTTGGCATGGATACCATACAGCAAGTTAAACACGAGGAGCTGGTATGTGGGATGACTCTGTTAGGTGCAAGAGAGAAGAACTTGCACGTGAACTCTCTCCAAGTATCAGCAGCATGCAATGTGGTGCAAAGTGAGGACGTTCTGATGTCTGTTCCTTGATTTTCTTTTCTTCTTGGACTCTTCCGTGCAATGGGTTGTGGTGTTCTCATCCTTCAAACATTGAAGTTTCAGCTGTGAATGGAACCAGTGCAGTGTGTCCTTTGTACATTGCATGTAAAAAGGGCTCATGCTCCACGTTTTCCAGATTCTGTGCTCTTTTGGGGGCCCAAAAATAGCACACAGCCACTCTGTCTGGCCAGCCATGCATGTAACATCACGACTATTTGTGTACTGCTCACACAATTGTCTACTCCCATTGCAGAGTATTGTTTTGAAATCAGCTGACTGGCAGCATTCCAGATTCTTTCAGTTCCCTGAGAAAACTGAGCTACTTGTAAGTTGTCGGTGTTCGTATGATTTCACCGCCTCTGCTGCTGCCTGGTCCTGCTCCTGCTTTCTGGTATTGCTGCTGCTGCTACTTTCTGCTGCTACTGCTGATGTCTCTTCTGTTGGTGCTCCTTCTACTGTTGCTCATGATGCTTTCATTGCTGGTGCTGCTGCAGCTGCTGCTGATGCTTATTCTGCTGATGCTGTCTGTTGCTAACTACAAGTGGTAGGGGGTTTGTCGTCGTCATCATTGTCGTCGTCACCGGCATCGTCGTCATCGTCGTCGTCGTCGTGGTCATCGTCGTTGTTGTCGTCGTCGTCATCGTTGTCGATGTTGTCATCGTCACCGTCATCATTGTCGTCGTTGTCATCGTCGCCGTTGTCGTCTTCATCATTGTCAACAACTTTGTCAGTGCCATAGTCGCCGTCGTTGTCCTCATCGTCGCCGTCGCGGCTGCTTCTGCCGCCCCCGACACCGCCGCCGCCACCGCCGCAACCGCTGCCGCTGCCGCCGCCGCTGCCCCCGCCATTGCCGCCGCCCCTGCCATTGCCGCCGCTGCCGCCGCTGTTGCCATCGTCATCGTTGTCGTCATCGTCGTCGACGTTGTCCTTGTTGTTTTCGTCGCCATCACGGCTGCTGCCGCCGCCGCCGCCACTGCCGCTGCCGTTGTCGTCGTTGTCGTCATCGTTGTCGTCATCGTTGTCATCGGCGCCAGCGTCGTCGTCGTCGTCATCGGCGTCGTTGTCATCGGCGCCAACGTCGTCGTCGTCGTCATTGTCGTTGTTGTCATTGTTGTCATCGTCCTTGTTGTTGTCGTCGTGGTCATCAGGGCTGTTAAATCGGATCGGATATCCGAACCAAACCGAACTTTACAGCCAAAACAGAACAGAAACCGACCTGAACCGGTCCCGGTTCGGTTTCATATGTGCAAAGTTTGGTTCTGAATTTGATCAGACATCTTTTTTCCCTTTATTTTTCTGCTACGTTTTGTTTAGAGAAGATACATCATTCATGAAATCGGGCCATTTTCTCGTTACACTCCAACTGCAGGTAGTTTGGCAACAATCAACTCACTGGAACCATTTCAGAGTCGCTTTGTGGCCTTAATGCCCTGAGAATGTTGTGAGTGACTCACAAAGACAAGGATGTACAGGGCAATGAATGATATGCTCTGTGGCAGAAAGCGGTATCTATCACTAATGAATGGTATACGTCCCTTTGTGTACGGACAACAAAATTGATTCATGGCACCAAGGGAGGAAAGCTTCAGGGGAGACGAGCTGTACTACCTCTGTGGCTGAAAGCGGCTTTGCGATTTGCTCAAGGATCTTCCATACCCACGTATGGGAGATCCAACGCCTTTCTTCCTTGCTCTCACTTTCTCAGCCAGATGCCTCTTTTCCAGGTGAGTGCGCAGTGAAAGAACGTTGTTTCCACATCGTGGTGGTCAGTCAGTTTTCTGGTCTGAAATACATCTGAATCACATTTTGAGCCATGCGGCACGCCATGCAGGCGACATGCAGAGAGGTCATTGACATCCCACGTGTTGAAATGATTTGATCAACCGTGTGACATGCTTGACATATCATCTCTGGTGAGCGAATCTGTGAGCTGCAGAGGAATGGAAAGCAACCAGCTCACTGGCAGTATCCCAGCTTCTATTGGTGCTCTCAAGAATATACAGATGCTGTGAGTGGCATCTGCGGTGCAAATGGTCTGTATTCAATGAAAATGAGTGGTATGCACGAAGGACATTTACAACAAGGCATGCAGAATGATTGTCTTTTTACATTCCCAACTTCCTCCACCAGAAAGGTGCACTGCATGTGAGAACCTATGAGGTGCAGACAGGAAGGATCCACTCAGTGTTTTCGTGGAATGAATGGTGGAATGAGTGATGTGGGGAGGGAAGGGTTATGGACAAAAGGGAATAGCCTGGTTTTTCCAATGTGACACTGGATGACGCTTTCGCTTCAGGGCCACCCACTTCACTGTGACAGGTTCTGCCTATTTGAATTCAGTGAGAAAGGGTTCCACTCCGGTTGTCAGGGGAATTGATGGACATGTCCCACTGTCAGCCACGTGGAAAGTGCTTATCCGTCATTGGTATTTTTTCCCTTGGTCGGTGCCAGCATCAAAGTGCTGCTCTGCTCTCTCCTCTCTTCAGCTGTAGTGCGCCAATTTTGGTGATGGCTCACCTTTTGGAACTGGTGGAAAAGAAGAAAACAGAAATAGAAATTACCACAGGCTAGAATATCCACGCCGTGGGAGAGGCTGATTGCTTCCATAACAACTGTGCATTGTTTTTTTTTTTGTTTTTTGTGGCAATTTTTTTTTTCTATAGAAAAAAGCATGCAAAGCCGCCCCTGACCGGCACAACTGCGGGGTATACAATCAACCGACGGCACAATACATTGGGCATGCATGCTAGACAACAGCAAGGGCAGGGAAGACCCCGCAAAGGTCGGCAAGGGCCAGCATCTGGCGCACCCGCTGCCGGCGGGCGACCGGCGTCACCTCCGACGGGAAAGGGGCACACTCCCCTGCATGGGTTGTGACGTAGACACGGATAGCACACTGGGCCCGGATGCCGGCAAGGGAAACGCGCTGAGCGAGGACTGCCACTGCCCGCTGCGCCCAGCGCTCAAAGGCCTCCGCCGAGCACTGACGGGGCCTGCGGTCGAGGCAAAGCTGGGCCAAGCGGCAAAGGAACGTCCAAAAGTCATCCCCCAGGCCGCCGAGGGTCCCCCATGCAAGAGGGCAGAGGAAGTACCCTCCGCGCGGCGCTGTCGCGTACAAGTCCACCTTTGCCCGCTCCGCCACTCGGACAGCGGCGCCCGGCTGCGTGGCCCACTGGCCCTGCGCGTCCACAGTGGTGACGTCCAGCACCCAGGTGGTGCCGGCGGCGTGGTCAGTCAGGGTGAGGTCCGGGCGCAGGTACCCCCGCCCGCTCGGCCGGAGCAGCACCTCCTTCGGCTCCACAGGGACAGTGAAGCGGTGCTCTCTGCAGACGTCGGCCAGCTCGTCACGGATGGCGTTGTGGACACGCCACACCGCGCCTCCCACCCTCTCCTGCCGAGTCACTGCGGCCGGCTCCAACCCGTCCAGCCCCATCTGCTCCAGATGGCCCAAAGGCAGGCCCAGCCACAGCTGCGTGTGTAGAAGGAAGTCCTCCAGCGAGAGATGCGTGGAGTCCCCCACCCCGGACGCCGAGGCCGCCAGCCAGAGGGTGCTCGCGCTCGTGGCCGTCGCCCAACACCGGGACTGCGCCCGGCGACAGCAGCCCATGCCGGGTCCACAGGGGACGGCTCGCAGGCAGGAGCAGTGTCGCAGCGCCACTACCCCGGCCTCCTCCACTCACCACTCGCGCCGATGCTCAAAGAAGAGCGCGCTCAGCTGCCGGTAGAGACGTGCGTCGCCACTCTGCTGCAAGGCCTCCAGGGATGGGAGCGCACCTGCCACGGACCGAGGGAGCCCCTTCAGAACCTGCTCCCAGAATGGTCATAGGTAGTCCAGGACCCGGCCGGCAGGGAGGATTGCGCCAAACTCCGATGTGAGGTCCTGCAGGACGGAGCCCGTCGCGCAGGCGTAGGCGAGGGGCGCCCGGTTTCGAGCGCTGAGAAGGCTCGCCCTGCCGAAGCTCAGCGGCATCTGCATCTGCCAGCGCACCAGCTGCTGAAGCTCCACGTCCACCGTCCCCTCTGCTGCTGCTGACACCTGGAGCAGGGAGAGCACCGCCTCCCAGACAGCTGCGTCGAAACGCTCGAGAACCGCCAGCCACCAGGGCTCCACGGGGAGGGCCCGCGCGCAGCAGTTCGCTCGCGGGACGACGCAGAGGTGAAGGAGCATCATCGTGGCCTGGACGTCATCCATGCGGCATAGGTGGTCGATGCTGTGGAGCTGCTCCTCTAGCCACCGCTCGCCCCAGCCCACACAGAAGTAAGGGTGCACACCGGTTCGGAATCGCGGTTCTGAGAAAGGAATCGGAATTGCGATTCCGGTTCTAGCCTCGGAACCGGAATCGCGATTCCGGGTCCAGAATCGCGATTCTTTTAGGAATCGCGATTCTTTGACGGTTCCTTGTGAAAGCCCCCGTATAACAAAATACGGGGGTCCGGATCGGGTCTCGCCAGTGCGTTTCTTCAGCGAGATATCGATAATCTCTCGCGATGCTCCACGACGCGTCACTGCATGCCAACATCAGCAAACAATCCACCCTCCCCCCCTCCACGTCATTTGTGGACGCGCAAACGCACAAGTTCGTGCGTCTGTGCGTTTGCGCGATCCTGCTGCCGACACGAACGCACAAACGCACAAACGCACGCACGCATTTGGGCTGCGACGTGCAGCACAAAAGCACGAGTTCGTGCGTTTGTGCTGCTGAATAGTGCGCGGCAGCGCACTTTTCAGCAGCACAAACGATAGTACCCGAGCTATGACTCAGGCTCGATTCCGATCCTGAACCATAGCTCGGTGCCCGATTGATTCCACCACCGAGTGGAATCGAGCAGGACTTGATCATTTTATTTAAGTCACTCGTCGTCACCGTCAGCCTCCCCCCCCAA
>SZWC01015039.1:16866-29977 GCA_023375785.1 Penium margaritaceum
GTTTCTGTGACCCAGCTTTGGTTTCTGTGACCCGGCTTTGGTTTCTGTGACCCGGCTTTGGTTTCTGTGACCCGGCTTTGGTTTATGTGACCCGGCTTTGGTGTCTATGACCCCACTTTGGTTTCTGTGACCTGGCTTGGTTTCTGTGACCCGGCTTTGGTTCTTTGACCTGGCTTTGGTTGCTGTGACCCGACTAATGTTTCTGTGATCGGGCTTTGGATTATGTGACCCGCCTTTGGTTTCTGTGACCCGGCTTTGGTTCCTATGACAGAGCTTTGGTTTTTGTGCTCCGGTTTTGGTTCGTTGACCTGGCTTTGGTTTCTATGACCCGGTTTTGGTTTTTGTGATCCGGTTTTGGTTTCTATGACCCGGCTTTGGTTTCTGTGACACAGCTTTGGTTCTCGTGACCCTGCTTTGGTTTCTATGACCCGGCTTTGGTTTCTGTGACACAGCTTTGGTTCTCGTGACCCTGCTTTGGTTTCTATGACCCCGCTTTGGTTTCAGTGATCCGGCTTTGGTTTTTGTGACCCGGCTTTGGTTTGTGTAACCCGGCTATGGTTTCTGTGACCCGACTTTGGTTTTTGTGACCCGGCTTTGGTTTATGTGACCCGGCTTTGGTTTCTGTGAACTGGCTTTCGTCTCTCTGATCTGGCTTTGGTTTCTGTGACCCGGCTTTGATTTGTGTGATCCGGCTTTGCTTTCTGTGGCCCGGCTTTGTTTTCCGTGACTCGGCTTTTGTTTCTGTGACCCGGTTTTGGTTTCTGTGACCCAGCTTTGGTTGCTGTGACCGTGCTTTGGTTTCTGTAACCTGGCTTTGGTTTCAAACACCCGGCTTTGGTTTCTGTGACCCTGCATTGGTTTCTATGACCCCGCTTTGGTTTCTGTGACCCGGCTTTGGTTTCTGTGACCCTGCTTTGGTTTGTGTGACCCGGCTTTGGTTTCTGTGACCCGACTTTGGTTTTTGTGACGGCTTTGGTTTCTGTGACCTGGCTTTGGTTTCTGTGACCCGGCTTTGGTTTCTGTGACCCTGCTTTGGTTTGTGTGACCCGGCTTTGGTTTCTGTGACCCGACTTTGGTTTTTGTGACGGCTTTGGTTTCTGTGACCTGGCTTTGGATTCTGTGAACCAGCTTTCATTTCTCTGACCTGGCTTTGGTTTCTGTGATCCGGCTTTGGTTTGCGTGACCCGGCTTTGCTTTCTGTGACCCATATTTGTTTTACTTGACTCGGCTTTTGTTTCTGTGACCCGGTTTTGGTTTCTTTGACCCAGCTTTGGTTGCTGTGACCGGGCTTTGGTTTCTGTAACCCGGCTTTGGTTTCAATGACCCGGCTTTGGTTTCTGTGACCTGGCTTTGGTGTAGTGACCCAGCTTTGGTTTGTGTGACCCGGCTTTGGTTGCTGTGACCCGGCTTTTGTTTCTCATGCATGGCTTTGGTTTCTGGGACCCGGTTTTAGTTTGTGTGAGCCGGCTTTGCTTTATGTGAACCGGCTTTGTTTTCCGTGACTCGGCATTTGTTTCTGTGACCTGGCTTTTGTTTTTGTGACCCGGCTTTGGTTTCTGTGACCCAGCTTTGGTTTCAGTGACCTGGCTTTGGTTTTTGTGACCCGGCTTTGGTTTCTATGGCCTGGCTTTGGTTTCTATGACTCAGCATTGGTTTCTGTGACTTGGCTTTGGGTTCTGTTACCCGGCTTTGGTTTCAGTGACCCGACTTTGGTTTTTGTGACCCGGCTTTGGCTTCTGTGACCCGGCTTTGGTTTTGTGACCCGGCTTTCGTTTCTCAGACCTGGCTTTGGTTTTTGTGACTCGGCTTTGGTTTCTGTGCCCCGGCTTTGGTTTCTTTGACCCGGCTTTGGTTTCAGTGCCCCGACTTTGGTTTTTGTGACGGCTTTGGTTTCTGTGCCCCGGCTTTGGTTTCTTTGACCCGGCTTTGGTTTCAGTGCCCCGACTTTGGTTTTTGTGACGGCTTTGGTTTCTGTGCCCCGGCTTTGGTTTCTTTGACCCGGCTTTGGTTTCAGTGCCCCGACTTTGGTTTTTGTGACGGCTTTGGTTTCTGTGCCCCGGCTTTGGTTTCTTTGACCCGGCTTTGGTTTCAGTGCCCCGACTTTGGTTTTTGTGACGGCTTTGGTTTCTGTGCCCCGGCTTTGGTTTCTTTGACCCGGCTTTGGTTTCAGTGCCCCGACTTTGGTTTTTGTGACGGCTTTGGTTTCTGTGCCCCGGCTTTGGTTTCTTTGACCCGGCTTTGGTTTCAGTGCCCCGACTTTGGTTTTTGTGACGGCTTTGGTTTCTGTGCCCCGGCTTTGGTTTCTTTGACCCGGCTTTGGTTTCAGTGCCCCGACTTTGGTTTTTGTGACGGCTTTGGTTTCTGTGCCCCGGCTTTGGTTTCTTTGACCCGGCTTTGGTTTCAGTGCCCCGACTTTGGTTTTTGTGACGGCTTTGGTTTCTGTGCCCCGGCTTTGGTTTCTTTGACCCGGCTTTGGTTTCAGTGCCCCGACTTTGGTTTTTGTGACGGCTTTGGTTTCTGTGCCCCGGCTTTGGTTTCTTTGACCCGGCTTTGGTTTCAGTGCCCCGACTTTGGTTTTTGTGACGGCTTTGGTTTCTGTGCCCCGGCTTTGGTTTCTTTGACCCGGCTTTGGTTTCAGTGCCCCGACTTTGGTTTTTGTGACGGCTTTGGTTTCTGTGCCCCGGCTTTGGTTTCTTTGACCCGGCTTTGGTTTCAGTGCCCCGACTTTGGTTTTTGTGACGGCTTTGGTTTCTGTGCCCCGGCTTTGGTTTCTTTGACCCGGCTTTGGTTTCAGTGCCCCGACTTTGGTTTTTGTGACGGCTTTGGTTTCTGTGCCCCGGCTTTGGTTTCTTTGACCCGGCTTTGGTTTCAGTGCCCCGACTTTGGTTTTTGTGACGGCTTTGGTTTCTGTGCCCCGGCTTTGGTTTCTTTGACCCGGCTTTGGTTTCAGTGCCCCGACTTTGGTTTTTGTGACGGCTTTGGTTTCTGTGCCCCGGCTTTGGTTTCTTTGACCCGGCTTTGGTTTCAGTGCCCCGACTTTGGTTTTTGTGACGGCTTTGGTTTCTGTGCCCCGGCTTTGGTTTCTTTGACCCGGCTTTGGTTTCAGTGCCCCGACTTTGGTTTTTGTGACGGCTTTGGTTTCTGTGCCCCGGCTTTGGTTTCTTTGACCCGGCTTTGGTTTCAGTGCCCCGACTTTGGTTTTTGTGACGGCTTTGGTTTCTGTGCCCCGGCTTTGGTTTCTTTGACCCGGCTTTGGTTTCAGTGCCCCGACTTTGGTTTTTGTGACGGCTTTGGTTTCTGTGCCCCGGCTTTGGTTTCTTTGACCCGGCTTTGGTTTCAGTGCCCCGACTTTGGTTTTTGTGACGGCTTTGGTTTCTGTGCCCCGGCTTTGGTTTCTTTGACCCGGCTTTGGTTTCAGTGCCCCGACTTTGGTTTTTGTGACGGCTTTGGTTTCTGTGCCCCGGCTTTGGTTTCTTTGACCCGGCTTTGGTTTCAGTGCCCCGACTTTGGTTTTTGTGACGGCTTTGGTTTCTGTGCCCCGGCTTTGGTTTCTTTGACCCGGCTTTGGTTTCAGTGCCCCGACTTTGGTTTTTGTGACGGCTTTGGTTTCTGTGCCCCGGCTTTGGTTTCTTTGACCCGGCTTTGGTTTCAGTGCCCCGACTTTGGTTTTTGTGACGGCTTTGGTTTCTGTGCCCCGGCTTTGGTTTCTTTGACCCGGCTTTGGTTTCAGTGCCCCGACTTTGGTTTTTGTGACGGCTTTGGTTTCTGTGCCCCGGCTTTGGTTTCTTTGACCCGGCTTTGGTTTCAGTGCCCCGACTTTGGTTTTTGTGACGGCTTTGGTTTCTGTGCCCCGGCTTTGGTTTCTTTGACCCGGCTTTGGTTTCAGTGCCCCGACTTTGGTTTTTGTGACGGCTTTGGTTTCTGTGCCCCGGCTTTGGTTTCTTTGACCCGGCTTTGGTTTCAGTGCCCCGACTTTGGTTTTTGTGACGGCTTTGGTTTCTGTGCCCCGGCTTTGGTTTCTTTGACCCGGCTTTGGTTTCAGTGCCCCGACTTTGGTTTTTGTGACGGCTTTGGTTTCTGTGCCCCGGCTTTGGTTTCTTTGACCCGGCTTTGGTTTCAGTGCCCCGACTTTGGTTTTTGTGACGGCTTTGGTTTCTGTGCCCCGGCTTTGGTTTCTTTGACCCGGCTTTGGTTTCAGTGCCCCGACTTTGGTTTTTGTGACGGCTTTGGTTTCTGTGCCCCGGCTTTGGTTTCTTTGACCCGGCTTTGGTTTCAGTGCCCCGACTTTGGTTTTTGTGACGGCTTTGGTTTCTGTGCCCCGGCTTTGGTTTCTTTGACCCGGCTTTGGTTTCAGTGCCCCGACTTTGGTTTTTGTGACGGCTTTGGTTTCTGTGCCCCGGCTTTGGTTTCTTTGACCCGGCTTTGGTTTCAGTGCCCCGACTTTGGTTTTTGTGACGGCTTTGGTTTCTGTGCCCCGGCTTTGGTTTCTTTGACCCGGCTTTGGTTTCAGTGCCCCGACTTTGGTTTTTGTGACGGCTTTGGTTTCTGTGCCCCGGCTTTGGTTTCTTTGACCCGGCTTTGGTTTCAGTGCCCCGACTTTGGTTTTTGTGACGGCTTTGGTTTCTGTGACGTGGCTTTGGTCACACGAACCAAAGCTGGGTCACAAAAACCAAAGCCGGGTCACAGAAACCAAAGCCGGGTCACAAAAACCAAAGCCGGGTCATAGAAACGAAAGCCGGGTCACAGAAACCAAAAGCCAGGTCACAGAAATCAAAGCCGGGTCACACAAACCAAAGCCTGTTCACATAAACCAAAGCTGGGTCACAGCTGCCAAAGCCAGGTCACAGAAACCAAAGCCAGGTCACAGAAACCAAAACCGGGTCATAGAAACCCATCCCGGGCCACATAAACAAAACCCGGGTCACAAAAACCAAAGCCGGGTCACATAAACCAAAGCTGGGTCACAGCTGCCAAAGCCAGGTCACAGAAACCAAAGCCGGGTCACAGAAACCAAAGCCGGGGAACAGAAACCAAAGCCGGGTCACAAAAACCAAAGACGGGTCACAAAAAGCAAAGCCGGGTCACAGAAACAAAGTCGGGTCACAGAAGCCAATGCCGGGTCACAGAAACCAAAGCCGGGTAACAGAAACCAAAGCCGGGTCACAAAAACCAAAGCCGGATCACAGAGGGTCCAAAGCTGGGTCACAGAAACCAAAGACAAGTCACATAAACCAAAGCCGGGTCACAGAAACCAAAGCCGGGTCATAGAAACCAAAACCAGGTCACAGAAACCAAAGCCGGGTCACAGAGGGTTTAAAGCTGGGTCACAGAAACCAGAGATGAGTCAAACAAACCAAAGCCGGGTCACAGAAACCAGAGCCAGGTCACAAAAACCAAACCCGGATTACAAAAAACCAAAGCCGGGTCACAAAAACCAAAGCCGGGTCGGAGAAACCAAAGCCAGGTGACAGAGGGTCCAAAGCCGGGTCACATAAACCAAAGACGAGTCACAAAAACAAAAGCCGGATCAGAAGAACCAAAGCCGGGTCACAAAAACCAAACCCGGGTGACAAAAACCAAAGCCGGGTCAGAGAGGGTTTAAAGCCGGGTCACAGAAACCACAGTCGGGTCACACAAAGTGCGTGTAAGTGTGTATAAGTACATGTAAGTGCATGTAGCTGATGTAAGTGCGTGTAAGTGTGTGTAAGTACGGATAAGTGTGTGTAAGTGCATGTAAGTGTGTGTAAGTACGTGTAAGTATGTGTAAGTGCGTGTAAGTGTGTGTAACTGCGTGTGACTGCGTGTAAGTACATGTAAGGTTGTGTAAGTGCGTGTAAGTGTGTGTAAGTACGTGTAAGTGGGTATAAGTACTTTTACTCGCGTGTAAGTGCATATAAGTGCGTGTACGTGTATGTAACTGCGTGTAGCTGCGTGTAGCTGCGTGTAAGTGTGTGTAAATGTGAGTAAGTGTGTATAAGTGCGTGTAAGGACGTGTAAGTGCGTGTACGTGATGTAAGTACATGTAAATGCGTGTAAGTACATGTAAGTGTGTGTAAGTACATGTAAGTGCGTGTAAGTGTGTGTAAGTGTGTATGAGAGCGTGGAAGTGTGTGTAAGTGTGTGTAAGTGTATGTATGTGCGTATAAGTGCGTGTAAGTTGGTGTAAGTACGTGTAAGTATTTGTAAGTGCGTGTAAGTACCTGTAAGTGTGTGTAAGTGTGTGTAAGTTTGTGTAAGTGTGTGTAAGTGCGTGTGAGTACAATTTACTGTGAATAAGTGCGTGTAAGTACGTTTAAGTACATGTAAGTGTGTGTAAGAGCGTGTGATTGTGTGCAATTACGTGTAAGTACGTGTAAGTAGGTGTATGTGCGTGTAAGTACGTGTAAGTAGGTGTATGTGTGTGTAAGTACGTGTAAGTGCGTGTAAGTGCGTATAAGTGCGTGTAAGTGCGTGTAAGTGCGGGTAAGTGCGTATAACTGTATGTAAGACGGTGTAAGTACGTATAAGTACGTGTAAGTACGTGCAAGTGTATGTAAGTGTGTGTAAGTGTATGTAAGTGCGTGTAAGTGCGTGTAAGTGCATATAACTGCGTGGCCGTGTGTATAAGTGTGCGTAAGTGCGTGCACGTACGTGTAAGTGCGTCTAAGTACGTGTAAGTGCATGTAAGTTTGTGTAAGTCTGTGTAAGTACGTATAATTGCGTGTAAGTGTGTGTAACTATGTGTAAGTATGTGTAAGTGCGTGTAAGTACGAGTATGTACACGTAAGTACGTCTAAGTATGTATACGTGCGTATATGTACGTGGAAGTGCGTATAAGTGCGTGTAAGTACGTGTAAGTAGGTGTATGTGTGTGTAAGTACGTGTAAGTAGGTGTATGTGTGTGTAAGTACGTGTAAGTAGGTGTATGTGTGTGTAAGTACGTGTAAGTAGGTGTATGTGTGTGTAAGTACGTGTAAGTAGGTGTATGTGTGTGTAAGTACGTGTAAGTAGGTGTATGTGTGTGTAAGTACGTGTAAGTAGGTGTATGTGTGTGTAAGTACGTGTAAGTAGGTGTATGTGTGTGTAAGTACGTGTAAGTAGGTGTATGTGTGTGTAAGTACGTGTAAGTAGGTGTATGTGTGTGTAAGTACGTGTAAGTAGGTGTATGTGTGTGTAAGTACGTGTAAGTAGGTGTATGTGTGTGTAAGTACGTGTAAGTAGGTGTATGTGTGTGTAAGTACGTGTAAGTAGGTGTATGTGTGTGTAAGTACGTGTAAGTAGGTGTATGTGTGTGTAAGTACGTGTAAGTAGGTGTATGTGTGTGTAAGTACGTGTAAGTAGGTGTATGTGTGTGTAAGTACGTGTAAGTAGGTGTATGTGTGTGTAAGTACGTGTAAGTAGGTGTATGTGTGTGTAAGTACGTGTAAGTAGGTGTATGTGTGTGTAAGTACGTGTAAGTAGGTGTATGTGTGTGTAAGTACGTGTAAGTAGGTGTATGTGTGTGTAAGTACGTGTAAGTAGGTGTATGTGTGTGTAAGTACGTGTAAGTAGGTGTATGTGTGTGTAAGTACGTGTAAGTAGGTGTATGTGTGTGTAAGTACGTGTAAGTAGGTGTATGTGTGTGTAAGTACGTGTAAGTAGGTGTATGTGTGTGTAAGTACGTGTAAGTAGGTGTATGTGTGTGTAAGTACGTGTAAGTAGGTGTATGTGTGTGTAAGTACGTGTAAGTAGGTGTATGTGTGTGTAAGTACGTGTAAGTAGGTGTATGTGTGTGTAAGTACGTGTAAGTAGGTGTATGTGTGTGTAAGTACGTGTAAGTAGGTGTATGTGTGTGTAAGTACGTGTAAGTAGGTGTATGTGTGTGTAAGTACGTGTAAGTAGGTGTATGTGTGTGTAAGTACGTGTAAGTAGGTGTATGTGTGTGTAAGTACGTGTAAGTAGGTGTATGTGTGTGTAAGTACGTGTAAGTAGGTGTATGTGTGTGTAAGTACGTGTAAGTAGGTGTATGTGTGTGTAAGTACGTGTAAGTAGGTGTATGTGTGTGTAAGTACGTGTAAGTAGGTGTATGTGTGTGTAAGTACGTGTAAGTAGGTGTATGTGTGTGTAAGTACGTGTAAGTAGGTGTATGTGTGTGTAAGTACGTGTAAGTAGGTGTATGTGTGTGTAAGTACGTGTAAGTAGGTGTATGTGTGTGTAAGTACGTGTAAGTAGGTGTATGTGTGTGTAAGTACGTGTAAGTAGGTGTATGTGTGTGTAAGTACGTGTAAGTAGGTGTATGTGTGTGTAAGTACGTGTAAGTAGGTGTATGTGTGTGTAAGTACGTGTAAGTAGGTGTATGTGTGTGTAAGTACGTGTAAGTAGGTGTATGTGTGTGTAAGTACGTGTAAGTAGGTGTATGTGTGTGTAAGTACGTGTAAGTAGGTGTATGTGTGTGTAAGTACGTGTAAGTAGGTGTATGTGTGTGTAAGTACGTGTAAGTAGGTGTATGTGTGTGTAAGTACGTGTAAGTAGGTGTATGTGTGTGTAAGTACGTGTAAGTAGGTGTATGTGTGTGTAAGTACGTGTAAGTAGGTGTATGTGTGTGTAAGTACGTGTAAGTAGGTGTATGTGTGTGTAAGTACGTGTAAGTAGGTGTATGTGTGTGTAAGTACGTGTAAGTAGGTGTATGTGTGTGTAAGTACGTGTAAGTAGGTGTATGTGTGTGTAAGTACGTGTAAGTAGGTGTATGTGTGTGTAAGTACGTGTAAGTAGGTGTATGTGTGTGTAAGTACGTGTAAGTAGGTGTATGTGTGTGTAAGTACGTGTAAGTAGGTGTATGTGTGTGTAAGTACGTGTAAGTAGGTGTATGTGTGTGTAAGTACGTGTAAGTAGGTGTATGTGTGTGTAAGTACGTGTAAGTAGGTGTATGTGTGTGTAAGTACGTGTAAGTAGGTGTATGTGTGTGTAAGTACGTGTAAGTAGGTGTATGTGTGTGTAAGTACGTGTAAGTAGGTGTATGTGTGTGTAAGTACGTGTAAGTAGGTGTATGTGTGTGTAAGTACGTGTAAGTAGGTGTATGTGTGTGTAAGTACGTGTAAGTAGGTGTATGTGTGTGTAAGTACGTGTAAGTAGGTGTATGTGTGTGTAAGTACGTGTAAGTAGGTGTATGTGTGTGTAAGTACGTGTAAGTAGGTGTATGTGTGTGTAAGTACGTGTAAGTAGGTGTATGTGTGTGTAAGTACGTGTAAGTAGGTGTATGTGTGTGTAAGTACGTGTAAGTAGGTGTATGTGTGTGTAAGTACGTGTAAGTAGGTGTATGTGTGTGTAAGTACGTGTAAGTAGGTGTATGTGTGTGTAAGTACGTGTAAGTAGGTGTATGTGTGTGTAAGTACGTGTAAGTAGGTGTATGTGTGTGTAAGTACGTGTAAGTAGGTGTATGTGTGTGTAAGTACGTGTAAGTAGGTGTATGTGTGTGTAAGTACGTGTAAGTAGGTGTATGTGTGTGTAAGTACGTGTAAGTAGGTGTATGTGTGTGTAAGTACGTGTAAGTAGGTGTATGTGTGTGTAAGTACGTGTAAGTAGGTGTATGTGTGTGTAAGTACGTGTAAGTAGGTGTATGTGTGTGTAAGTACGTGTAAGTAGGTGTATGTGTGTGTAAGTACGTGTAAGTAGGTGTATGTGTGTGTAAGTACGTGTAAGTAGGTGTATGTGTGTGTAAGTACGTGTAAGTAGGTGTATGTGTGTGTAAGTACGTGTAAGTAGGTGTATGTGTGTGTAAGTACGTGTAAGTAGGTGTATGTGTGTGTAAGTACGTGTAAGTAGGTGTATGTGTGTGTAAGTACGTGTAAGTAGGTGTATGTGTGTGTAAGTACGTGTAAGTAGGTGTATGTGTGTGTAAGTACGTGTAAGTAGGTGTATGTGTGTGTAAGTACGTGTAAGTAGGTGTATGTGTGTGTAAGTACGTGTAAGTAGGTGTATGTGTGTGTAAGTACGTGTAAGTAGGTGTATGTGTGTGTAAGTACGTGTAAGTAGGTGTATGTGTGTGTAAGTACGTGTAAGTAGGTGTATGTGTGTGTAAGTACGTGTAAGTAGGTGTATGTGTGTGTAAGTACGTGTAAGTAGGTGTATGTGTGTGTAAGTACGTGTAAGTAGGTGTATGTGTGTGTAAGTACGTGTAAGTAGGTGTATGTGTGTGTAAGTACGTGTAAGTAGGTGTATGTGTGTGTAAGTACGTGTAAGTAGGTGTATGTGTGTGTAAGTACGTGTAAGTAGGTGTATGTGTGTGTAAGTACGTGTAAGTAGGTGTATGTGTGTGTAAGTACGTGTAAGTAGGTGTATGTGTGTGTAAGTACGTGTAAGTAGGTGTATGTGTGTGTAAGTACGTGTAAGTAGGTGTATGTGTGTGTAAGTACGTGTAAGTAGGTGTATGTGTGTGTAAGTACGTGTAAGTAGGTGTATGTGTGTGTAAGTACGTGTAAGTAGGTGTATGTGTGTGTAAGTACGTGTAAGTAGGTGTATGTGTGTGTAAGTACGTGTAAGTAGGTGTATGTGTGTGTAAGTACGTGTAAGTAGGTGTATGTGTGTGTAAGTACGTGTAAGTAGGTGTATGTGTGTGTAAGTACGTGTAAGTAGGTGTATGTGTGTGTAAGTACGTGTAAGTAGGTGTATGTGTGTGTAAGTACGTGTAAGTAGGTGTATGTGTGTGTAAGTACGTGTAAGTAGGTGTATGTGTGTGTAAGTACGTGTAAGTAGGTGTATGTGTGTGTAAGTACGTGTAAGTAGGTGTATGTGTGTGTAAGTACGTGTAAGTAGGTGTATGTGTGTGTAAGTACGTGTAAGTAGGTGTATGTGTGTGTAAG
The DNA here is from genome assembly GCA_023375785.1 of Penium margaritaceum. Taxonomy (NCBI): domain Eukaryota; kingdom Viridiplantae; phylum Streptophyta; class Zygnematophyceae; order Desmidiales; family Peniaceae; genus Penium; species Penium margaritaceum. Next base: position 27,684 of record SZWC01015039.1, read on the forward strand.
TACGTGTAAGTAGGTGTATGTGTGTGTAAGTACGTGTAAGTAGGTGTATGTGTGTGTAAGTACGTGTAAGTAGGTGTATGTGTGTGTAAGTACGTGTAAGTAGGTGTATGTGTGTGTAAGTACGTGTAAGTAGGTGTATGTGTGTGTAAGTACGTGTAAGTAGGTGTATGTGTGTGTAAGTACGTGTAAGTAGGTGTATGTGTGTGTAAGTACGTGTAAGTAGGTGTATGTGTGTGTAAGTACGTGTAAGTATGTGTAAGTGCGTGTAAGTACATGTAAGTGTGTGTAAGTACATGTAAGTGCGTGTAAGTGTGTGTAAGTGTGTATGAGAGCGTGTAAGTGTGTGTAAGTGTGTGTAAGTGTATGTAAGTGCGTATAAGTGCGTGTAATAGGTGTAAGCACGTGTAAGTATTTGTAAGTGCGTGTAAGTACCTGTAAGTGTGTGTAAGTGTGTGTAAGTTTGTGTAAGTGTGTGTAAGTGTGTGTAAGTACAATTTACTGTGAATAAGTGCGTGTAAGTACGTTTAAGTACATGTAAGTGTGTGTAAGAGCATGTGATTGTGTGCAATTACGTGTAAGTACGTGTAAGTAGGTGTATGTGTGTGTAAGTACGTGTAAGTGCGTGTAAGTGCGTATAAGTGCGTGTAAGTGCGTGTAAGTACATGTAAGTGTGTGTAAGAGCATGTGATTGTGTGCAATTACGTGTAAGTACGTGTAAGTAGGTGTATGTGTGTGTAAGTACGTGTAAGTGCGTGTAAGTGCGTATAAGTGCGTGTAAGTACGTGTAAGTGCGGGTAAGTGCGTATAACTGCATGTAAGAGGGTGTAAGTACATATAAGTACGTGTAAGTACGTGCAAGTGTATGTAAGTGCGTGTAAGTGTGTGTAAGTGCGTGTAAGTGCGTGTAAGTGCATATAACTGCGTGGCTGTGTGTATAAGTGCGTGTAAGTGCGTGTACGTACGAGTAAGTGCGTCTAAGTACGTGTAAGTTCATGTAAGTTTGTGTAAGTCTGTGTAAGTACGTATAATTGCGTGTAAGTGTGTGTAACTATGTGTAAGTATGTGTAAGTGCGTGTAAGTGAGTGTAAGTTTGTATAAGTGCGTGTAAGTGTGTGTAGGTGTGTGTAAGTGCGTGTAAGTTCTTGTAAGTGCTTGTAAGTGCGTATAATTTTGTGTAAGTGTGTATAAGTGCGTGAAAGTGTGTGTAAGTACGTGTAAGTGTGTGCAAGAACTTGTAAGTACGTGTAATTGTGTGTAAGCGCGTGTAAGTACGCGTAAGTGCGTGTAAGTTTGTGTAAGTGCATGTAAGTAAGTGGAAGTGCGTGTAAGTGCGTGTAAGTACATGTAAGTGCGTTGAAGTGTGTTTAAGTGCGTGTAAGTGCGTGTAAGTACGAGTATGTACACGTAAGTACGTCTAAGTATGTATACGTGCGTATATGTGCGTGTAAGTGCGTATAAGTGCGTGTAAGTATGTATAAGTGCGAGTAAGTGCATGTAAGTGCATGTAAGTGCGTATGGTGTGTGTATACGTGCGTGTAAGTGCTTTTAAGTGCGTGCAAGTGTGTGTAAGTGCGAGTACGTGCATGTAAGTACGTGTAAGTACGTGTACGTGTGTATAGTACGTGTAAGTTCGTGTAAGTGCGTGTAAGTGCGTCAGTGTTGACTTCGAGGCTCGATGTAGGCCGGCTACAACGACATCGGTACATCGATGAACATCGATGCTAGATCGATGTCGAGGTCGTTGTGTGGCGCAACCGGGATCGTCGAAACTGCCAGTTTAGCCGAAACACTAATTTTTGCAACGAGAACATCAAAGAATCCGGGAGACGACCGGACCAGTTTTTTGCACGACGAGCCTATACAACATGCAATCACTTTGATGCATGTGAGCGCTAAATTCATGCATGACTGGATCCACGTTATGCCATCTGGACCTTGTAAGCTCCTTAGTGACCAATGATGTTGGCTTGCATGTCTCTTTTGTGGATATGCAAAGGCTGCTGCAGGCCGCTAACTTTTCCCTCGTTGTCTGCCACGTAAGGAGGGTGCTGGCTGGCGGCAACTCCACCTACGAAGATATTTTTTTCTACCAATTGAGGCACTTCATCCTGTACCATTGACTAGGTTCATTGTAGCTATCAGTCTCAGCGGGTTCAATGCCCTGAATCCAAGTCGGTTGTAGTAAGCTCGTACACCTCTCTTCCGTGTTCACTTCCACACTTAAACGTTTTGGCTGCGGGTGACATAGTTTGCCGCAGGCTGCGGCAGCCTTTGCGGCCCGCAGCCAGAGCCAC
>SZWC01015040.1:8187-31422 GCA_023375785.1 Penium margaritaceum
GAGGAAGGTGGATATGGAGGGGAGAGAAGTGAAGATGGAACCAGGGGGACAAAGGAGGGCTGCTGTTGAAGCAGACGTCAGGAGCGACTTTGGTGAGGCCAACAGATAGTGCAGCCTGGTTGCATTGGCCACTACTCACTTTCCAGTTGAATTCGGCGCATATGCCACTTTCTAGTTGAATTGGGCACTCAGCTCCTGTCCCCCCCCCCCCTTTCTACGGTTTTGCATCCCTGGCAACTTGCAGGAGCTGCATAGCCTCCTCGCGCTTGCGCGGCAGCATCGTGGCTGCGTGGTGGTGAGCAGGAGAGATGAGCAGGACGCCGAAACCGCGTAGGGAAACGGGTAATGAGGTTTCAGCAGTGGATCATGTGGCTCCTTCCTCCAGACGAAACCCTTGAGGAGGCGATACTAGTGACGCGACGTCACACAGATGAGACGCACTGCACTGCACTGCACTGGTGCTCTTCCCTCGGTTCCCGCGCAAGGCGCTTCCGCTCAGATTTGCGGCCTTTCACTGCAAACACTTGGCAACGCACGAGCGTGCGTTGCGCTGTCGGGATTGCGTCCGCCACCAACCAGGCCAGCCAACAACCAATCACTCTTGGCAAGACACACTCACTCGCGGCAAGCTTGTTTGCCAGTTGGCTTGTTTCGCGGGGCCAAAAGAACGCTGGGACGCCGATTTACCGTCTTTCCAATTTCCCCGGGCAGCCCACAGCAGAGAGTAGTGGGAGCCGTCAGCATCCGCAGAAGTGGTAGCAGCTGACTGACGCAGCTAGGGAAGAGGTTGACAGTGAAACCGAGCTGAAGCACACGCGTTGAGCAGCAGCATCAGGAGAAAGGATGGGGAACAGCAGTGCTGGTCAGGCTGCCTCAACATGCTTTCTACGCCCACAATGCTCGGCCCCACCAATCCCTACGCCCCCGACCCCGTTCCATTCCCGCACCTCACCCAAGCCCTATATCCCCCCCCCCCACCCCTCACTCTGCATACATCTTTCAAGACCGGGCCTCCCACCCAACTGCCCTCAGGTGGGCGAGCAAGCACCTCTCGGATGCGCGAGCACGGACTTTCGAAAACGACCTCTCCCGATGTTTTCCTGGGTCAATTTGAGGCGCAAGTTAAACCGTATCCACTTGGGCGGAAGTCATCTCTGTTAACAACGAAACACACAAAATGGGCGCTTTTTCACGGCGCCATAGGCGACACAGGAAAATTGCCCATATTGCATTCATTTGAAGTATTTTTTCCGGAAAGAAAGTCACTCTCGACGTCCCCCAATACTTCTTTTTAAGCGTAAGAAAAATGCTAGGAGACTAAACTCCTTCGTTGAAAGGGAACCTCCTAGGCCCCGCTTCTGCAGGGCCTGTGAGGTGCCTATAAATCAATAAAAACCCAAAAAAAAATGGAATTTACGTGGGTTTTATCCCATTCATTTGATGATTTCGAGGTATTTTTTGGGTATGAGGAGAAAATACTTATGGTCAACGCCCGTAAGGCATCATACAAACATTTGACTAGTAGATGGTGCAGCGTTTTGGGCCAGATAAGGGGGCGCGCTACTTCTCCCAATACAAGAACCCGATTTCCGTGCCTTATCCCATGCAGTGTCAGCATGTTGACATCGTGGCACAATCCACGATAGAGGATTTTGTGACAATTCTTTTGTATACCCTTGAAATTATGTGTAGGATGTTCATGAATCCATGTGCATTGAAAAGAAACATACATGGTTTAGTAGGTGCTTGCGTATAAATGAAGCCCTACAAACAAAACATGAATTGTGGTATGATTTCAATGAATTCTCCATGAGAACGTGGGGAGTGGGGTTGCGTGCGAAGAAAAAATGCTGTCAATATGAAAAGAGTGACTTGCCTCAGTCGAGATCGAGCCATGGCCTTTCCATTTCAATGTGTGAACCCCTCATTCCCGTTACACCAAGCAGTTTGTTCACTGAAATGAGGTGTATGGGAGAAGAAAAACCGAGTTGGGATGATTGCATAATGTATACTTTGCGACAAGTGCACTTTGGTGACAAATGGAGAACATGGAAAGGGCATGTATACAATAGCAATAAACGAAACGGGGCATATGATAGGTCTTGAGCACTCAAATTGAGCGATGCGTGCGACATAGCGTCGTGAGTGGTTTCTTTAAAAAAACTCCGACTATAAGTCGAGGCATTTCAAGAGTATCAAGGCGCAGCTTTGTGAAATTCCAGCATTGACAAGAGGTCAAAAACACAAAACCAAAACGTTCATGGGGTTCACGACACTTGTGGCGACCATTCTATAAAGCTGTTCATTGGGTCAGAACCTTCATCGTCGGAACATCGGAGGTCAAGGCTTGAGACCACAATGCCCTTGGCCGATCGGCATAAAAATCCTAAGTTCGACATGCGATGGGCCACAAGTGTGATGAAAGAAGTGCCCAACCATGGAGTTTAGGCACTCGTGCACTTCTGGGACGTAACACTCCTTCCCCCCTCCCCGTTCCAGCCCCGACGTTTTCGCGCATCAGCAGACGTAGGCGATTGATGCCTACAATAGCCGTCAAGGAGAAGATCACTGTTTCGGAGGTTTTTGTAAGGCTCCGAGATGTAATGTGGGAGTTGTACACGTGCCTCTTTACGAGGTACTTGATCGTTTGACTGCAACGTCAATGTCGAGGGATATCCTCGATCATGCACTTTGTGTCTCTGTCCACTTAAATCTAAGACATAGTACGTAGTGCTTAAGTTTGCTGGTGTGGAAAACTCGATGAAGCGCCATGCTGTCAATAGGCGAAGTCAGGCGGCTACTAGGTGTTGCATTTGCCCAATTTGAAATGGTCCTAACCATCGGGGTTCGAGTTTTGCAAAGTCTTTTCCATGTAGCTTTTTCTCTGTAGTCCAACCAGTGTGGTGGAAAGTTTGCTGTGGACCACTTCAAGCGGGACTTTACCCATTGCGCTAGAAGTCGTCAAGTTGTATGCGAGTTTGGCAGTCTATAGTTTTTCTTCCCGGTGGACCCCGGGGAGCTCAATTCAAAGAGCTTTTCCGCTGAAATGCAGAAATCCTGTTTGACATTCTGATTGGTTTGCTTGGTTTGCTCATTGGTTTGTGGATGGAACGCCGTTCATAGATGGATGCAACTGCCCGAACGTGTCCTCAGTTTGCGGCAAAAACCGTTGATGAAGCGATTGTCCTTGTTGTTGATGATGGTACGTGGCAATCCGTCAAGCCACACAATTCCATTTATGAATAGTCCTGCTATTTCTTCCACGGCGACGATGATCGTTGTTGGGATGAAGTGCAAAGTTTTGGAGAAACTGCCCATCACCACAAGGATGGCGCCATACCCCTTTGGACTTGCAGGTGGTCCTATCAAGAAGTCCATGCTGATGTTGACCACGGATCTGTTAGAACAAGCAGAGGTTGGAATAGTCCCGGTGGCCTTGTGCGATGAGATTTTTGGCGCTAATAGGTGTAGCACAACATGCAAAATGCTACCATGTTGGCCTACATGCTTTCCCACCAGTATTGTTTTGCGAGCTTCTTGAGCGACGTATCGAACCAAAGTTTCCATCCGATTGGTGTCGTGGCTCTCCTCCAATAACATCCTTTGTAGCTCCTTGTTTGGTAGTACGACGACTTTGCGAGTGAATCACTGTTGATAATACCAGTCGCCCAACCAATCTTTGGTTTTGTCATACGCGCCAAGCTTTTCGTAACCCTTCACAAACAACCTTACGATGTACGAGTCTCATTCAACAAGAAATGTGTTGATGGAGGTCATCAAGCCTTCTTACCCACTTAGAGCTTCCGCTGGATTTGTTTTCCCATGTAGGAACTCAAAGTCTTAGACGAAGGTAGGCTCGAGGAAATACATCCATTGAGTTTGAGCAGGTACAATTTGGCTTACTTTTGAAGTATTTGAGGGTGTGGTGGCCAGTGCGGACGACACATTGTCAGGATTCTACATATCACCATCCTGTTTTGAATGCGTTCACAATCACAAATAGTTGCTTTTGGTGCACCAAATATTTCAGTTCCGGCACGCACATCCCTCTTGACATATGCGACCAGTTGTTCTCCGTCACTATTGTCATGGGGGATAAGGACTCCAATTGTTGGATCGAATGCATCAATGGCCGTGAGATAGTATGGGAGGTATGGTTAATCATGGCTATTTCATACACTCCCAGTTTAGTGTTTGCCTTGAGTGTGATCTCTTTACGAGGTTTTCTTTACATCCATGCCTAAACTACTTCAATTGTGTATGAGAGAAGTGCGCTTTTGTCTTCAATGGCTAAACAATGCTCCTCTTAGGAATGATCCTAGTGCGTGGGGCTGGTGTGTGTGGAAAGTGCGCTCTGTCACCATACATAATTGAACTAAGAATGCACTTGGTGTGCCCATTTGTGTCATGTGTCCGAGCACACCTTTTTAATTTTTTGTCTTATGTGGCCAAACAATTCTCTTCTTAGGAAGGACTGTGTGTGGCCAGTATGTGTGGGAAATGTGCTCACTCATGACATGAAAGTGCACTGAGAGCACAATCAGTGTGCTCATTGGTCTCATATGTCCAAGAGCACTTTGCTTTTTGTCTTATATGGGCAAACGATTATCTTCTTGGGTCACACTGTGATGTGTGGGGCTAGTGCATGTGGCGAGTGCACTCAATCACCATACAGAAATACACTAAGAAAACACTCAGAATGCTAATCTTTCTCGTGTGTCCTAGACCAACTTGATTATTTGTCCAATATGGCCAAGCATTTTTCTTCTTAGGAAGGACCCTCGTGTGTGGGGCTAGTGCATGTGACAAGTACATCCTCTCAACATACGAAAGTACATTGCGAGCACACTCAGTGTGTAATCTGTCTCATCTGTCCAATGAAACCTCAAAAATTTCCCTTCATGGTACATGCATGTTTTTCTTAGGAAATAACTTGGAGAGGAAAAAGTTTATCCCTATGTTAATGGGTGTTTCATGCATTTTAAGGGCCAATCATTATGTGGCTGGATTGTTTCTTGGCGTTATTGCTTATGTATCTACGCAAGCATCAACATCAGCCTGAGATATCCGTAAGTTGAATATTAAACACGCCATCTCAAGAAGGTTAGGAAACATGTGCGCCAAATCCATTTTATGACCATGTCCGATTGTCGACGCAAGTCGTCGATTGGGCAAAGCGTGAGGGGTGATGTTTCACCCTGTCGTTGCAAGAATCTTGATCGAGCCATCAGCCTTTTTTTGGGACTCACAAATCCCCATTGGCGCATTTAGGGTTTTCTATGTTTGCGGGGGCGGAGCCCACATATACACAAAACCCTACATCCGTAGATGGGGGTTTACGAGTAGAAAAACAAAAGGCTAATTGCTTGATTACGATCGAGTGAAACAACTTTTTTGAACCACCTTTTTTGAAAATGCAACTCATTTTAATACATGCAAACAACTTTAAAACCTAACCCAATTCTTACTCTAGGGTTTAACGTTTTATTTTTGCATGAGCTCGTACTGGGCCCCGTGGTAGTGGGACCAACAAGTTCCCTTTCAACGCATGGGGTGTTTCGGATCCCCTACTATGAACCCTCACAAACCTTTGTGAGAAAAGTCACTAAACCCTCTATTGAGGGCTTTTTTTTTTCCTTCCATGTCTGGCGACGTCGGCTGTCACTGGATGGCATGCGGCATCGACATAGTGTGTTCATTTGGATATAGCATTGTTTTGCATGGTCCCTCGACATAGTGTTAATAAAGAGCGGTCAAATCCCAAGTCTGGACATGGCATGGTAAATGTGGGAAAGGTGGATATGGCGATAGATATCAATAATTATGTAAATGTATGGTCACTCTCCCAATTATATATCTGATGTAAGAAAAGAAACCATGCGCAAAGAATAAGAAGATAATTTTGAGCAGCGTGAACTATGTTTCATGTGGTATTCATGGCATGTTATAGAAAGAAATCAACTTTGGGACATAAGCATGTTCACGGTTTCTGCTGCGGTAGCTTTGAAGAACTCCAATGTAGGTTACGAATCACGTTTCTCGTTTTTGATATCGGAAACCGTCCGATTTATCGCTCTGATGAGCTTCTGGAATCGGTCTTGGAGGCCGTCTACTTGCCGACAATAGTGCAGTTTTGTTTTCATGGCATGTAATGACTCAACAACCTTTTCGCTTTAGTCCTCACCAGTTGGTCTAGAGATGGCCCTACTTTATGAAGGTTGTGCATTTGTCGAGTGTACTCAAAATGAGTGTAAAACTTTATCTATCATGGAATTAGTGTGCAACAGCCTCATTTCAAAATAGTTGTATTGTGAGGAATAATGTAGCATATGCATTAGCAAACCATAGTAGTTTGCCGTCTAAGATCAATCCTCAGAAACCTAAAACTTACTTGCTGCGAGGTTTGAGACCCAACTTGCAAAATGCAATCATGAGCCTTGAAATGCTGATGTGAGATCATAATCTCTTGATGCAGTAAGACGAACAATAACGACAAGCAAAATGTTTGAAACACACTTTTTTTGTGAATGCTCTTGCAATGGAATACAACCATATCAAAGACTGTTCATTCGATCTTTTCATCAATGCAGAGACCAACTCTCGAATTCACTTGTTCTCAAGAGAGAAATGAACCGATGTATTCCTCTCTCGGCCTTAAGTATTGCAAAGCTTGCGGTGATGTTCTACATATTGTTTTCAACTTGTTGAAAATGATATTGAGTTCATGAAGTGTGGGAACAATTGATGGGATACAAAAAAAGGGTCCTTAACTACATGACCTTTCTGTCCCATTGTGAAAAACCGACCTCTCGTAAAAAAAAAAAAAAGAACAGTTCTTTTGTTGAATCCTTTACTTTACAAAATCAAAAAGATTGACAGGTACAACGTTGCTCAAATGTTTGGAAGTGTACTTTACCACTACTGGGCTCACCAATGAAGAATTTACAATTGACCTCTTGGCTTTAAATCTCTGTGCAAGGATTGGACACACTTGGTGGTCCAATGTAAAGACCATCCAACGGTACCAGGAGACCATCAACCATGGACATCCTACCTCTTGAGTAGATTAATCGGACTTGACACCACCCTCGTCGTCCACCAAAAAGCTAGATGGAATTCATGAGTACCATACTAGCATGCTTTTGGAAAATGAAGAAGAGGTTTGACGTACAGTATAGGCTTCAAAGCCTACATCAACTGTGTAGGGTGGCTGTGTATACACGATTTTCATGAGAAATCATCACCAATATTGACCTCGCCCTCCATAAAACATTCTTCTACTAAAACATGACCTTGCACGTGACAGGTGATAAATCACCATACTTTGCGTCCAAGACGACCTTGCGCGAATGATCACAACAGCCGATCGCATTGACAACAACGTCTCTCGCACTCGGATTCAAGGAGCGAATGATTGGGGACCCAAATTCATATCTTGGAAGAGGGAATTCGTGCTTGATGCAGATTGAAACCATCAATGAGGGCAATAAATGGTTGTATTGGACTTGCGAGAAGCGAGGACACATCTCTTGCGGCCGTCAGAAATGGAAGAAATGTACCAAAAAGGAAGGAGGTCACAGAGAAATTATTAAGAGTTGGGATATGGAAAAGGGTGGGAGTATACAACTGAAAATTTGTCTGGTTGAAAAACTCTACATCAACCAACTGTCCATTCGAGTGGCTCGCATCATCATGGACAAGGGTTTGTGAGATCCTGAGGTTTGACAAAGGGTACAAGGACGACCAATGGACAATTCTACTACGTGTACAACTAAGGGGTTGCAGAATTTTAAAAGCGAGTGCATTGGTGGAATGTATCAAGTATGATATGGGGGGACTGGTACATTAATGCACTTGCATGTTATGTGGAGATAAAGCACGAGAAATGCCCAATTTTGTTTTTGTTTCATGCGCCATCTACACATCCTAATAGACTCCCCTTTTACACTTGGTTGTCTTGGGGCTGCTCCAAGTCCACCCTCCTCCAAGTCACGAGCATATCTGGCAAATGTATTGGAGAGTGTATACAGGGTTTGTAGTTTCATGCATGTGTGATTTTGCAAAGAAAATACATGAAAATGTACACAAGTGTTCACTTTTCCTCTGTGTACCATCTACACATCCCAGTACAATCCCCCAATACACTCGAGGGATTTGAGGGAGTGCGGGGTCGGCGTCCACCACCTCCCATCCCTTAGTCACGAGTGTATTGGGAGGGTGTGTCGGTGAGTGTGTTTGGGGGCTGGTATTTTGATACATTTGTTTATTCTATGGAGATTAAGTGTGGAAACTACACAAGCATTTTTTTTTGTGTACTAGCTACACATCTTCATACACTTCTGAAATAGACTTGGGGGTTTTCGAGAAGGATCAACGACCCCCTCCCTCATTCAAAGTCGCGAGTGTATTAGAAGGGTGATCGCAGTGCAGATCAGGGGGTTGGTATTTTAATGCACTTGAATAATCTGTGGAGATAAATCATGAAAGAATTCAAAAGTGTACCAGCTAGGTGTACCAGTTACACATCCTAATACACTCCTCCAATGCACTTAGGGGGTTTGCGAGGGAGGAACTCGACGTCCAACCACCCCACAGAATTCATGAGTATATGAAAGGGATGTATCGGAGAGTATATCGGGTGGTTTTGTATTTTTCACACACTAGTGTATTGCGCAGAGATGAAGTATGAAGAAACAAAGCTACTTGGGGGAGGTTACGTCCTCCCCCCCAAGTCGCGAGTACATTGGATGGGTGTATCACAGAGTGTATTGAGGGGTTATGTATCTTGATGCACTATTGTATTCTGCGGAGAAGTGTGGAAAATCCATAAGTGTTCTTTTCGTTTTTCTATGAGCTACACATCCCGATGCACTCCCTCAATACACACAGTGGGTTTGGTGGAGGATCTCGACGTCCGTCCACTGTCCTTCCCTCAAGTCCTCAAACCAATACACTCCACAAAATCAAAGCGAGAGGTATACAATCGTCATGGTTGTCATTTATGTGGAATTCAGAAGAGTCGGCTCAATGTCGCGTGTGTACTGACTCGACCATTCAGATAAGTCCATTGTTGTCTTTTTCCAATAGAAGGTTCTGCTTTTTGCTTCTTTACTGCTATATGTGGAGGTTTTTCATTGGATACGTTGATTTTACAACAAGAGTGAATCACATATTTCAGGCAGAGCTTGGTCAGCATTATCATCCTTTGATTGCATACAGGATTATTCAAGCTATTTGGAAAAAGAGCCCGCCCTTCCATGTTTCCCAATGTACAACATTCAAGTCTCAATCGCATCATTTCCCGAATGCATCATTTTTGTTCATGTAGTCGATCTGCATCCATCTCAAGAACATCTGTTGTTCTCTCCAAACTAACAAAGCTCCACTAATCAAGAGAGACTAATCTCCCTCTATCTCCCTCTATCTCTCTCTATCTCCCTCCATCTCTCTCTATCTCCCTCCATTGCTAGCACCTTTGAAAGAATGAGACAGAGAATACAATGGACAAATCAAACTACATAGAAATTGTAGGAAATAAACATGTAACCGTAGTTATAATGCGTGTATTATGAGTTTCTTCACACATTCATCAAGCATTTGAAAATTAGTTATGTACATTTTTTTCTAGATCAATTACTCCTCTATTCAGAAAATGAACTAATGGTCTTACAAGAGTATCTATTTATGTAAGCTTCGAAAAAAGAAAGATACTATATGTGTTCAAGACATAGGTACGGTAGTGCATTAAAATGAGATGATTAACCATAACTCAACTAGATGCATTATTTTCCCAATAAGCGACCGCAAAATCATTCTTGGATGAGATTTTTTATACTTGTACAACTTGCAGGTGGATTGGAGTGACGACGGGGTCTACGTCAGTATTAACAAGATACATGTTCCTTATCGAGAAACCAGGAAGTACTAGTAAAGGAAGTAGTAGCTGTCGCAAAACTATTGTCGATATCACTAGTCGTGGCCAAAAGACACCTCTGTCACAAAGCACAGGCGTTGGTGATCCATGTCAAAAAAGGGGTGGTGAAAGGAACTGTGGTAGTACAAGCAACGCCATTGGCTAAGGTATGTGAAAGGTTTGCAATTGTTCTGGAAGAGTTTGCACCACTCGTCAAGGAGTTTGAAGGGGGATTCCTTGACAAATTGCCCAAGAATAACCTCCACAACAAAGCGTCAATGACCAGATAAACACTAAACCAGGCATTAGACAGCTAGGGATGGAAACCTATTACATGAATGACCATGAGGTGACCAAAATCAAAAGGTAGTAGGACGAGATGCTCGGCCACGAATGCATTAGGCCAGTCATGTCACCATATGCAAAACATGTATTTCCTACAAAGAAAACGGAGATGTATGTATGTGCATGGAGGACCGATCGTTGAATGAAATTAGCATCAAGAACCGGTACCCTCTTATGCGATCAGTTGAACATTTTGACGAAATGCAGAAAGCAAGAATTTTCACCAAAATCAACCTTTGCATCGGCTATCATTGGATCCACGTACCTCGTAAGAACATCGATAAGGCGGTGTTTTTGTAAGATACAGGCACTTTGAGTTCACTTTCATGCCATTTGGACCCACAAATCTCCCCGAAAAACATTCGTTTGGTCGTACAACAATTACTTCGTTGTTGTGTACCTCTACGACATCCTGGTGTAGAGCCGTGCCATGGAGTAGCACAATGAACAAAGAAATATTGAGATTTTTCAAATAGAGGAATTCTACAAAAGAAACTCTCAGAATGTAAATTTGGACATCGTTCGTTCGAGTTTTTGGGCCACACCATAAGGGGCGGATGGGACCATGTACCCAAGCAAAGTGTAGGCGATCATTGAGTGACCGACATCGACCAACATTTGGGACGTTCTAGTGTTTTTTGGGTTCTACAACTACTATTGAGGATTCGTGAAGGACTACACCTGAGGACCAATGCCTCTATCTGATCTCAAGCATACAACTACCAAGTGAAGTTGGACACACAATAAAAAAGGGTGAAATAGCTCAGATACCCATAAAAGACGAAGTGTGACTCTCATCCGCCCGTCGTTCGGAACAAAAGTAACGATCCGCCCGTCGCTCGGAAGAAAAGCAACCAGCCGCCCGTCACTGTACAGGAAAGTAACCAACCACCCGTGGTACTTTCGCTTATCAAGGAGTACCGGCATCTGCGTTATATGCGTTGCTTCGTGGGCACGATGTTACTTTTTTTCCAATGAACTCGATTTTTGCCATGTATTTTCGCACTCCGTACAACGAGACGCTGCATGCACTTAAATGCGACTGTAAATGTGTCTACATATATTGACATGAAGTTGGTTTGGTGTGCATCGAGGTTGCATAGTAAGGGCAACTTCATTTTCCATAACATTAGAGGTTGTCCGCTGCCTTCTACGTTGGTTCTCCTTTGACATGCTGATGTTGCATACACTCGTAAACAACGAGGCGGAGGAAACACGGCCTGCATGCCCGGATGCCAGCCTGGCTGCCAAACGTGCATGTGCGCAAATGGAGGCGCACCAGTGACCTCTGACCCTTGTCGCACGTGTGGTGTGCACACGGCTTGGTTGCAAAACCTGTGCATGTATGCTGGCCTGCGGATGGTTCTTCACATGCGTTGGCACAACTCAGAGAGCGTGAGCATGGACGGGGGGTTAGCGACACCCCCCCCCCAGTGTTTGTCATTTCGGCCTGTGAAGCGCCGAGGTGCTACTATGCGAGGGTTTCGTGTGTTGGCGGCGAAGCGACAACATGGCGCTCTCTCTCCTCATCAGGCGAGGTGAGTTCATGTGCAGGGTACATCAGGAATATATTGCGATGAGAAAATGCCAATGTACCCATTCTTCGCGCCATGGCGCCCCAGACCCGGGCCAGTGCCCGGAGGGCGGAGGCTCCTGTCTCCACCATTCCGGTCCGCGCAGATCCCACACACTCGCCCCGTCAAAAACCGGTCTCATGTGCCGAGGCATTGCGTCTTACGACTGCTGTGCTCTCACAACCGCGCGGCCCTCTGACACGAGGACGGGCGGTCTCCACCGGCCAGGGGAGCTTGCCCGTGGCGGCTAAGTTTCGCGTGCCACGGCAGGTACCTCCCCGTCATGTGGCCTCGCCGGCAACAGCCGCCACAACTCTGTCCGGTTCTTCAGACCCAAGACGGCGTAATCTTCAACGGCCGAACCCACCGACGGCTGCGGGGTGGCACCCCTCAGGCGTCGGTGTGGCCTCGCCGGTTGCACTTCCCGCCGAGCCGACGGCTGCTGCACGTCCCGCTGCACGTCCTGCGGCACCACGAGCTGCACGACCTGCGACACCATGTGCAGCACCACGCGCTGCCTCTACCGCTGCAGCACCCGCTGCTGTACTCGCTGCTCTACCCGCTACTGTACCCGCTGCACCACCCGCTGCACCACCCGCTGCACCACCCGCTGCACGTCCCACTGCACGTCCCGCTGCACCACCCGCTGCACCACCCGCTGCACGTCCCACTGCACGTCCCGCTGCACCACCCGCTGCACCACCCGCTGCACGTCCCGCTGCACGTCCCGCTGCACCACCCGCTGCACCACCCGCTGCACGTCCCGCTGCACGTCCCGCTGCACGTCCCGCTGCACTACCCGCAGCACCACCCGCTGCACCACCCTCTGCGCGATTTCTGGCCCGACCCGGTGCAGCACCCGCTGCACTACGTGCGGGACGACCTGCCGTTCGGCCCGCCGCACGACCACCTCAGCAACGCGCCTATCGCCCTGTGGAGCATGGTCTTCTGCCAGTGCCTCCTCCTGCGCAGGCGCAGTTCACGGCACACCACGTGAACCTCCGTGAATCAGGTGCCGAGGAAGAAGCCTTCTTCTGGCTTAACAGAGACCGTGATTTTGAGGAATGGGAAAGACGTCTCGACGAAGAGGCCGTCGAGAGCATGCGGTTGTTTCGAATGGAGCCACGCTCCCCGGAGCAGACCGAGGCTCCTCCATATACCCAATCATGGGCAAGGCATCGTGTCATTTGTCCTAGTGCATCCACTAGTAATGTGTGTGTCTTGGTTTTTAAATGCTTCACTGTCTTCATGTTTTGTACGCCTGCTGTGGCCGTTGTGTAGGGCATATACTTGTCTGTGCGTACCCAGTGATTGCGGAACATCGCTTTCTCATGTTCTTGTTGGACATCTTCCTGCCCACTCCCGACTGACGACTATGCTTTCCGCTCTGGCTATCGTCTCCTATTGCAGCCACGTCCGAGAGCTCGCCCGAGTCCACGACGAAGAAACGGAAAGCAGATGGTGACAAACTGGTGGAGGGCAAGAAGTTTCGCAACATGGCGGCCTGTAGAGCGGCCATCGAGGACTACGCGGTGGCCAACCGCTTTGGGCTTCAGTGGGTGCGGAGCGAGCCCGCACGGATTGACGTGCGCTGCGTGGAGGCCGTGCGACATGGCTGCGCGTGGCACGTACGCGCAGTGCTGTCTTCCAAGTTTGGGGCGGTAAAGCTGTCCTACGTGTCAGAGGGCCACTGTTGCACCCCGACTATTGGCCACGAGAGCCCCGCCCGTACCACACGTTGGATTGCCCGGCATATCTCGCAGCAAATGGCGAGGGATCCGACAACGCCTCCTGCCACGCTGAGGGCCATCATCAAGGAAGTAGCGGGCATTCAAGTCACCAACAGTACTCTGTATCCTGCACGAACAATGGCCCAGGCATACCACATGGGTCACACGAAGGCGAAGTCCTGGGCCATGTTTCCAGCCTTGTGTCAGGAGGTACGTCTCGCCACGTTCGTGGCATGGTACGTCACATTCACTGTCATCTTTGTTCACATTTTCCAGTTCATACTTGTGACACCGTGGTTATGTGTCCATGCAGCTCAAACGTGTTGATCCGGCAACGCATGCTGTGGCGGAGCAAGACACATATAAGAAGTTCAAGTGGGCGTTTGTGGCCCCTGGCGCCACCCGACTTGGCTGGGAGTACAGCAGGAGAATCATGACAATGGATGGAACATTTTTGAGGAATGGGCACAAGCAGGTCATGTTGGTCGCGCAGTTTTTTGATGCAAACGACCACGCATGCCCGATGGCGTGGGCTCTGGTCTCCACTAAGAATGAAGAGACATGGCTGTGGTTTTGCAAGCAGCTGGCTCGAGCTTACCCCTCTGCATCTACTGCAGGCACAATCATTGTGTCGGACCGTGAAGCTGGACTGGCAAAAGCGGTCGCAAGACATTTGCCGGGTGCAACACACACGTACTGTACATGGCACCTCCGCAGAAACGTACAGGAGAGGTACAGCAAGAAGGCGGCATACTGGGAATACAAGTGCGCACAGGCACTCACGCATGAGCAGTTTCACCGGGCTGCACGGCATCTGCAGGTAATCAGCGAAAGAGCTGCGGACTACCTCATCCCAGCCCGGGACGGAACCGGTGGCATACCACTGCACAAATGGACGTCGTACATGTGCCCCGTGCCTTGCGGGGGGCATATTACCAGCAATGCGTCAGAGTCGCTGAACTCTCGTCTGAAGAGCGTGCGCAAGCTGTTTCCGTTCTACTGCTTCCTGCATGTCTACTATTTCGTGCAGGGCATCATGGCGCAGCGTCGAGAGCAGATAGCCAAGTGCAGCGAGCTTCTAGCCCCGGCTCCTGCAAAACGCCTGCTTCACAGCTCCGTTGTGGCACGTGACTACGATATCGTGATGGAGGGGGCGTCGGCGGCAATGGTTCGTGGCCCCACTGATGTACGCCGGCACGTGAACCTGGCCATGGGAACCTGTGACTGTCGTCGGTGGCGGGAGTACGGCCAGCCATGCCAGCATGCTTGTGTGCTCATGATGGAGGTGGGTGTGGACCCGATTGCGCACGTCAGCCGCGGCCAGTTCGTCCGGTATTGGAGCCTCACGTACGAAAACCCTATGCCCACACTCAGTCCAGCCGGACTAAACCAACCATTGCCGCCAGGCTGGGGCCAGCCAGGTCCGCGGCGAGGCCGCGGTCGTCCGAGGAGCGCTCGCATAGAGCGTGCGCCGCTGCGGAAACGCAACTTCATCTGCCCGAAGTGTGGCCGGAAGGGGCACACCAAAAAGAGCTGTCCAAACCCACCTGCGCCACAGCCTGACAAAGCAGCAGGTGCACTACGCGCAGAGAGAGAGAGGCAGCAGCAGGGGCTGCAGCTGATCGTGCTGCGAGAGAGAGAGGGGCAGGGCGCGAGGAAGGGGCAGCTACGGACGACAGTGACGCGTCCGACTACGACCCGGAGGGTGAACCCAGGGGGTCGTCGACGGACGACGAGGTTGGTGAGGCAGCCGCAGATGACTTCGACGACAACGTGTCCGACAGTGGCAGTGAGGACTCCCTGGGGTATGCGGCGGAGCCTGAGAACGGACTGCTGACACAAGAAGAGCACGACGCTGAAAGTGCCAGGTTCATGGAGGAGCATGGCGGAATGGAGGAACATGGAGTGGAAGACGCAGGAGAAGAGGGGGATGAAAACGAGGCTGATGATCAAGCTGACGAAGACGTCCGGAACGACGACATCAGAGGAATGGATGCTCTAGGAATCTAAGGTGAGTCATTGAACTAGTGTTGTCTGCATTGTGTTCTGCAAGTCTGTAAATGATGCATACACGGACCTGCATTTCATAACTACATTTCCATGTCTCTGTGCAGGGGTTCAGGGAAGCATGCCATGAACTCAGACGAAGCGTGGAAGGAAGAACAACTTAGACCAAGTGTTGGCTGACACACTGCTCGGCTTGGCTAGTGGCCTACGTAGGTCTGACTTCATAAATGTTGTGTGCTTGTGTCAGTTGTCTCTGTCATGTTTAGGCCAGTGCTTTGACAACGTGGTTCAACAGCCATCCCCAATCCATGTAGTCCTACAAGCCGTTGGAAAACTGTGATTGAAGAAAACTGGGTTTGAACATCCATCCTCACCGTTGAGGTTTTGCATTACGTAATAATGAACACAGTTGATTACTACTACTTTCACATACACTGGACAATGACGTTCGCAATGTAGAAAAGGGAGATGACAGTCATTTGTGTAGCTCTCGAACATTGTCCTTCTTTGAACATGGACTGCACGGTATTCTCGGGAGCAGTACCTCTTGTGACTTCTTTTCTTTGTGGAGCCAGTACTTGTTACTTGCTGTCAAAGTTGGACACGGAATGGAGGCGTCTACAGCTCCATGTGTACTACAGCACGTGCCCACAACCATTTGACATGGATGTTCTATCAGAGTTCAATCCCGAAGACGCCTTCTACGATGCTGAAGACAAACTTGAAGAAGAGACGGTCATTCATCCGGTTCCTGCAGTGGCTTCGTCCAGGCCTGTGCTCTTGTGCCCCATGTGCGACATTATTGGATGGATCCATACACTACCCCCACAAGTCCAGCGTTGGATTGTGAACGGCAAACCAGGTCCGTTCCAGTGACCAAAGGGTGGTTGAGTGTAGTCATGTTGCAAAAGTTGACCAAACGTCTGCTTCATTCACAAGTTAGAGTACGTTTTCCACCAAGGCGCATTCACCACGTTCGACATGTGCAAGTGCTGCATAACGCAGTTGTTACTGTATGCCACCATGGAGGGCACAGTGCATTCATGTGTAATATACCTGACATGTGGGTATGAAAATAGTATCACAATATAGGAAGAATACCGGGTACTATGGATGTAAAACGTGTTGTAAAAATGTCGCATGTACCCTATTGTACACCACAGTCCGCGGTCAGAGTCAAGCAGAGCATACAGGATCTGGATGCACCCATGGCTCCCAGTGGGGTGGGCCCCACATAGGAACCCAGAAGCTCCTTCACGTTCGAAAACATGCACATGTGCTCCAACGTATTGAAATGGAGGAGCCATACATTGCCTTGTGCAGCACAGGTCTTCATACTGTCATGTACAACACCCTTACGTGCAGAAATTGGAGTACATTTTCCACCAAGGCGCATTCACCACGTTCGACATGTGCAAATGCTGCATAACGCAGTTGTTACTGTATGCCACCATGGAGGGCACATTGCATTCATGTGTAATATACCTGACATGTGGGTATAAAAACAGTATCGCAGTATAGGAAGAATACCGGGTACTATGGATATAAAACTTGTTGTAAAAATGTCGCATGTACCCTATCGTACACCACAGTCCGCGGTCAGAGTCAAGCAGAGCATATATGATCCGGATGCACCCATGGCTCCCAGTGGGGTGGGCCCCACATAGGAACCCAGAAGCTCCTTCACGTTCCAAAACATGCACATGTGCTCCAAGGTATTGAAATGAAGCCATACATTGCCTGACTGCCAGTGTGGAGTCTGCGGTCAGAGTCTGGCGCACCATAAAGGATCCGGATGCACCCATGGCTGCCAGTGTGGAGGGCACCACATAGGACGGCAATGTGGCCACTTCACACCCATGATGCCGCACATGTCGAATGGATCACTTGGAGGTTGGCCCATGTTATTCGAGTCCCAGCGGCTTTTCATGTTGTTCCACGCGACCCATGCATGAAATTGGTCCATACGGGGTCGTGGAGGAAGTAGTTCGCCCCATGGTCCATATCTAGGAGCATCCGGTCCTCCGTCCCACAACTGGAGCGGCGGCATCGGACGACCTCGCAGCTTCAACAGATCGGAAAGAGCCATGTTTGCAAGCGACAACGATGCAAGTCAAGAAGTCAAGATAGCACTAGTGGTGACTTGTACAGTTGACGAGAAGCCGTGGTTGATGAATAAAACGCGTCTACAACACTATTTGTCCTGTCAGAAGTTTCTGTCTACATTCTCGCACACCAGAGTGGGTCCGGATGGACCCACGGCTGCCAGTGAGGCGGGCACCATGCAAAAGGGTGACGGCGGTTTGACACCCATCAGGCAGCACATGGTGTATGGGTCGGCTGGACATGGGCCGAGTCCTTTGGAGTCCCACATGTGCTTGATGTTAACCCACCCGATCCACGCATCGTACAGGTCCATGTGGCTAGTATCCTCGACAACACCCGCCCACATGTGGAGCGGGGGCAACGGACGCCCCTTCAGCGACAAGTGGTGCGAGGACGCCATGGCCTGTGATTGAATACAACGTCGTGAACGACAGCTTACCAATTCACCGTAGACTAACGTTATGAACTCCATTTATGAGCTCGGTTCAAGCTACAGTTCGCCTTTCGTATCCTTTCGAGTACGTCACATCAAAAGTGGTCGTTGTCGCTAAAAAGGTGGCGGTTGGCGTACTACCTAGTGATCCACGCTGTCGACGATGTCGTCGGTTGGCTGTAGTGGCGACATATCATTCGTCAGAAAGATGTGTGATGACACGTGTTGTATGCGTCCACGCACGCAGAGTTCTTTTGCAACTGCTGCACAAACGTGTAGCGAAATGTGTCGAACCTAGGCCCGACAAAGCAGGGTTTGTGCACAATGTTTTTCCACGATCTGCGTCTGCCGGACCACCGCCAGAGGTTTGGTGATGGACCTGCGCTTAAGCAAAGGGGTTCCGCTCCGTTACTATTCAAGACAGAGCGAATACTGCGTGGGCTACGGAGCTATTAATTTATCTCCATTCCCGTATGAGAAACTTTTTTAACCGCGTGGGCAGCTAGTTGCTTTCTCGCTCGGCGTTGATACCTGCGTTATTTTTTACGGTCCATTGATACCTGCGTTGTTTTCCGACCGACGACGGGCGAATGAGCTATACAGTTCCGAAAACTGGGTATATGGTGACCGAACCCAATAAAAAAAGTGTTGATCTCTTTTAGGAAAGCTCAAACCTTTACGTCCGCCCACCGATTGGTTGATCCACTCATGGACTAGGTCATGACCAGCAATGCATCCAATCAAGAAATCACATCCATCCTTCTCCAAGACAACGGCGGTGGGGAAGAGGGGTTTGCATATATGTCACAAAAAGTACATGAGCAATAACTCAACTTCTGTGGTGCATGAAAAAGAAAAACTCTTGGTTTTGCACTCATTGAGGACATGAGAGTGCTACTTGGAATGTCGACAATGCAACGTTCGCACCAACAATCATGCACTCAAATGCCTAAAGACTCACCCAAATAGGAGCCGCCATTAGATTGGATGGATGGGGCTGCTTGAGTCCAAATCTGACTACGACATCGAGGACTGGCCTAAAAAAACAAATACAGTGAATTCTCTGAGACTACGACCAGAATTCATGGCCAAGATAGACACGTTGCTCGTCGAACGGGACACGTAGCTCATAAAGCTGTTCGCAAAAGGTTACGAGGAGTTGGGGATGTGTGACAAAACGATCCCTATTGGCGATGGAAATTCACTCGCCCAGTTGTCATCCTACCATACGAGGAGTTACAGAGGATGCTTTTGGAGGAGTTCCATGATAGTGGTGTAGGTGGACACTTTGGCAAGAACAAGACACTCAAGAAGTTGGTGAAGTATTAAAAATTGGACAAGAAACATGCCAACATGGCAGCATTCTACATATCGTGTGACACGTGAGAACAATAAAATCTTTGTCACACAAGGCCATAAGGACTACTCCAACCACTCCCTAATCTGACATAGCCATGGATGGAATTCCATCGGCATGGATTTTGTGATAGGGACATCTATCACTCGTGACAAGTTTAACTGTCACCCCCAATGGATACAACGCCATCCTCGTGGTAGAGGAAAGTCTTCCAGATTATCACACTTCATCCCGACAACAACCACTGGCATTGCAAAAGGAACATTGACATTGTTTCTGAACCAAATCGACGACTAGTTTTTAACCACATCATGCAACTACACAATGTGCCAAATACCATTATCAGGGAAGACAACTGCTTCAACTGCTTCACTAGTTTTTTATGGCGCACATTAATGATGCATTATGGCAATTTGATCCAGCTATCATAAACATTCTACCAACAAACCGATGGGCAGTATGAGAAGACCAAGCAAGCGCTTGTACAACCCCTACACTCTTAATGATAGCTACACGACATTCATTGGGGAGTAAAACTGCTATCCACCGAATTTCCTCAACCTCCATCACAATAGACAAATTTTCATTCAAGGTCGTTGACAGAAGACTTCCTGCCACAGGGGCAGGCATTTAGAGTCAAAGCAATGTTGCTGCGATTGACATGCACCTCCAGGATTTCACCAGCATTTGAGAGGAAATGAGCCATATTCTCTTAAAGGCGTAAGCAGCGATGAAGCAAGGGGCGGATTGACATCATTGGGACGACGTGTTTAGCAGGAAAGATCGTTTCCTACCCAGCTCAACGGACATGAAAATCCATGGACAAGACCTTGCAAAACTCATGGTTGGGGCGGTTTGAGATTGAGCGTATGCAAACTCCCTTCATCGCTCGACTTCACCTCCCAAACAACATGGCGATCTACCCAGTCTTTGACGTCAGCAAGCTCCAGTACTGCCGGGGCCCCATTGAGAAGGTTTTTGGCCGAGACGTTGCTCCTCTACTTCCTATTCAAGTGGATGGGGATATGAACTAAGAGAATGAATAAAAGCCTCAGGCAATGATGCCACAGAAAAACGACGGAATATTCGGTCAAGTGGCATGACTATGACGCCGCGCGTAATAGTTAGGAGCCCTACGACAACCTCACAGAGGTTGATCCTATAGTTGACAGAAACTATAGGAATTTTCAGCCTACATTCTTTAACGCATCCAGACATCGCGACAAAAAAGGAGAACGCGTTACGTCTCTGACATACAAATGCATAAACTCAATTAGTGGCCCTTTCTGTCCGGAGATTCATGGCCTACCGCAAATCGTCCTGAGGAAAACTATGCTGATTGGGCAAGGGTTTTTGGCCATCTGCATTGTCCTCCAGTGTCCTAATTCCAAAGGTTCTCACACTTTACTACCACCATTTAACGGAAAGGGTCATCAGAGTTATCACGATTTTTTTTTCACCTTTGAATTCTGTTCAATTTTCCTCTCGACAAAGTTAGAATTTTATGACGCCACGCCACGATATTCTTGAAACCCCCCGACATCTCTGTAGAATTTCTGGAAGTGACCACTCATAGCGTCGGGTGGCACGCGTCGCCCGACCCAAGCGCCCATGACCCAAAGTATGCCTTATTGTGACTATTTATATGTTACATACTCGCTCCACTTTTTCGACACTTTTCACGAAAGTACATTTAGCATAAATAGAAAATTTCCAAATGTACGTATTTCTGGACATTTCTTCAGCAATGCACCTTTTTCTTGTGTAGTATCCACTTTCCGCATTGCGCAATACACTTGATATTGAGTTAAAATTTCACAAAATAGATTCAAATTTGGATATGACATTTATTCTGTGATAAACGTGGTTATTTCAGGATCAATTTTGGAAATTATTTAGATGTATGGTCAATTCTTTGCTTTGCGGGTGAGCTTTTACTTGGACCGTGCGATTAGATACCCATCATGACCAAATTTTGAGTCGGCGTGCTTGCACCTACTCAATTAGGAATGGAATACCCAGTACGGAAGCAATTAAAGATGCTACATCCACAAGTCGAAGAAAAGAAACGACGTATCCACGAGAAAACCATGTCGTCGCTGCATGAAATGCAGCATTGGAATGTTGACGTCATCATGGTCCTCGAAGAATGAAAAACCCCTCTTTTGAGGTGTTTTTCATTGTTCGGGGGAGGGGTTTGCGTGGGGTTTGCTTCAGGGGGTCTAACAAACCCCATCTGTTGCGAGGGAATCTGTTGGGCTCTGCTACCACGGGGCCTAGCAGAAGCAAGCGCAAAAAAAACCCCTCAACCTCGAATGTAAAGAGGGTTTTGTTTTTAAGGTTTTTTCTCTGTAGACCAGGGGTGTGTGCCATGAAATAGAGTGCAAATTTCGAAATGGGAATTTTCACTCGATTGCGATGGAGCGATGACCATTTTTTTCCGACGCAAAAACCACCTATGTAGGGTTTAATTTTTTGCGCACAAAATATAGAAAAAATCAATTTGTAGTAGGGGGTTTACGCATCAAAAAAGAAAAGAATAAAAAGGGTCATGGCTCCATCACGACCTCGCAAGGGAGCGGCGGTAGCGATCGAGCGACGGTCACATGACCCTCGTCGTCATGCTTGATCAGTAAAGCATGTCGGTGATCGAGCATGGCCAGCGAGGGTGGGATACCTCGTTTCCCTTTTATCAGAGATGGGTATGCCAGGTGAAAATGCAGACTCGCAGGTAGGCCAGCTTTATAGTGAGCGCGGTGCGGGTACCCGAGCTATTAGGCCCCTTCTACTTTTTTGCTGTGAGTTTACTGTTTCTCGCCTGCCGTTGACTCTCCTTTCGGGAGCTTCCCGTGCTTTCGGGAGGTTCCCGTGCAGATGGTGTATCTTTCCTCGCAATTTCGGACGCACGGCTTGCTGGCTGACTGGCTGGAGGTGGAGGTGGAAGGCGGCCACTGTTCGTTCAGTGCACTAGGATCCCCCCGGGAACCCTTGGCGCATGCTTCTAGGCAAAACTTGGGATCCCCGACCACACTCGAGGTCCCCAGCTTGCCCACACCGAGAGTGGGCAGGAAAAGGCGCCAGGCGGGAGGAGGAGAAAGGGGTTTTGACGGCAAGATCAAGACGGCAGAAGATCGTTTTTGGCCGGCTGTCGGCGCATGTGAAACGGCTTGAGTGAGCGTCCTCCGGCGGAGGCTTGCTGGTTGTCTCAGCAGTGCGGCGAAGACCGAGGCCAGTTGGCGAGGATTGTCGAACGCGGACCACAGACCAATCGTTTTTCTCTCGGCCAGACGTCGGCGAAGTTGTTTAGTGCTACTGGGAGTGCACTGGTTCAGTGAATATGGCGCTGTTGCTCTAGTCTACCCCTTGTCTTCAGTCGTGCACTTTCCATGCAGATGTGCCACGCGTACCGATGTAACCCGTGCCACTTTTACGGGAGGGCGCGCGTCAGCCCGAAACCTCCTGGTCAGGTGGCGGTGGAGAGTAGAGTGGAAGCAGCGTGGAAGTAGGGTGGAATTTAGAGTGGAAATACAGTGGATTAGGGGTGGACGTAGAGTGGAAGTAGTGTGGAAGTAGAGTGGAAGTAGAGTGGAGGTAGTGTGGAAGTAGAGTGGAAGTAGAGTGGAGGTAGAGTGGAAGTGTAGTGGAAGCGGAGTGGAGGAGGAGTGGAACTTGAGTAGGAAGGAAAGCAAAGCCACAATGGCCAGCCAGAGTGGGTTCACGGAGGGTGGAGGAGAGGTGTCTGACGCACAGCTGCGACGTATCAAGGAGCT
>SZWC01015041.1:10873-27371 GCA_023375785.1 Penium margaritaceum
ACCTTAAGTCGACTTTGACCGACTCTCAGACTTAGACTTTTACCCCAAAAGTCGGAAGTCGAAGTCAACATGGGCTCCACCTTTCGCTGGCTTGCTTCACCGTTTTAAGACTTGCTCGACCATTCTCTAGCTTGCTCCACCATTCTCTGGTTTGCTCCGCCTTTCTCAGGCTTGCTCCACCTTTCGCTGGCTTGCTCGTCCGTTGTTTGGCTTGTTCCACCGTTATCTTGCATGCTCCACCGTTCTCTAGCTTGCTCCACCGTCAACAGGCATGCTTCATTGTTTTCTGGCATGTGCCACCTTTTGCTGGCTTGCTCCACCTTTCTCTGGCGTGCTCCACCTTTTTCTGGCTTGCTCCACCTTTCTCTGGCTTGATCCAGGTTCTCTGGCTTGCTCCATTTTACTCTGGCTTGCTCCACCTTTCTCTGGATTGCTCCACTGTTGTCTGACTTGCTCCACCGTTCTTTGGCTTGCTCCACCATTCTCTGTCTTGCTTCACCATTCTCTCGCTTCCTCCACCGTTCTCTGGGTTGCTCCACCGTTCTTTGGCTTGCTCCACCGTTCTCTGGCTTGCTCCACCGTTCTCTAGCTTGCTCCACCGTTCTCAAACTTGCTTCACCATTTTCTGGCTTGCTCCACCGTTCTCTGGCTTGCTCCACCTTTCTCTGGCTTGCTTCACCGTTCTCTGGCTTGCTCCACTGTTCTCAGGCTTGTCCCACCTTTCCCTGGCTTGCTCCACCGTTCTGTGAATTGCTCCACCGTTTTTGGCTTGCGCCAACGTTCTCTGGCCTGCTCCACCATTCCTTAGCCTGCTCCAGTTTTCTCTGGCTAGCTCCACCTTTCTCTAGCTTGCTCCACCATTCTCTAGCTTGCTACACCGTTCTCTGGCTTGCTCCACCGTTCTCTGGGTTGTTCTACCGTTCTCTGGCTTGCTCCACCTTTCTTTGGCTTGCTCCACCGTTCTCTGGTGTGCTAAATCGTTCTCCGGCTTGCTCCATTGTTCTCTTGCTTGCTCCACTGTTATCTGACTTGCTCCACTGTTCTCTGGCTTGCTCCACCTTTCTTTGGCTTGCTCCACCGTTCTCTGACTTGCTCCACTGTTATCTGACTTGCTCCACTGTTCTCTGGCTTGCTCCACTGTTCTCTGGCTTGCTCCACTGTTCTCTGGCTTGCTCCACTGTTCTCTGGCTTGCTCCACTGTTCTCTGGCTTGCTCCACTGTTCTCTGGCTTGCTCCACTGTTCTCTGGCTTGCTCCACTGTTCTCTGGCTTGCTCCACTGTTCTCTGGCTTGCTCCACTGTTCTCTGGCTTGCTCCACTGTTCTCTGGCTTGCTCCACTGTTCTCTGGCTTGCTCCACTGTTCTCTGGCTTGCTCCACTGTTCTCTGGCTTGCTCCACTGTTCTCTGGCTTGCTCCACTGTTCTCTGGCTTGCTCCACTGTTCTCTGGCTTGCTCCACTGTTCTCTGGCTTGCTCCACTGTTCTCTGGCTTGCTCCACTGTTCTCTGGCTTGCTCCACTGTTCTCTGGCTTGCTCCACTGTTCTCTGGCTTGCTCCACTGTTCTCTGGCTTGCTCCACTGTTCTCTGGCTTGCTCCACTGTTCTCTGGCTTGCTCCACTGTTCTCTGGCTTGCTCCACTGTTCTCTGGCTTGCTCCACTGTTCTCTGGCTTGCTCCACTGTTCTCTGGCTTGCTCCACTGTTCTCTGGCTTGCTCCACTGTTCTCTGGCTTGCTCCACTGTTCTCTGGCTTGCTCCACTGTTCTCTGGCTTGCTCCACTGTTCTCTGGCTTGCTCCACTGTTCTCTGGCTTGCTCCACTGTTCTCTGGCTTGCTCCACTGTTCTCTGGCTTGCTCCACTGTTCTCTGGCTTGCTCCACTGTTCTCTGGCTTGCTCCACTGTTCTCTGGCTTGCTCCACTGTTCTCTGGCTTGCTCCACTGTTCTCTGGCTTGCTCCACTGTTCTCTGGCTTGCTCCACTGTTCTCTGGCTTGCTCCACTGTTCTCTGGCTTGCTCCACTGTTCTCTGGCTTGCTCCACTGTTCTCTGGCTTGCTCCACTGTTCTCTGGCTTGCTCCACTGTTCTCTGGCTTGCTCCACTGTTCTCTGGCTTGCTCCACTGTTCTCTGGCTTGCTCCACTGTTCTCTGGCTTGCTCCACTGTTCTCTGGCTTGCTCCACTGTTCTCTGGCTTGCTCCACTGTTCTCTGGCTTGCTCCACTGTTCTCTGGCTTGCTCCACTGTTCTCTGGCTTGCTCCACTGTTCTCTGGCTTGCTCCACTGTTCTCTGGCTTGCTCCACTGTTCTCTGGCTTGCTCCACTGTTCTCTGGCTTGCTCCACTGTTCTCTGGCTTGCTCCACTGTTCTCTGGCTTGCTCCACTGTTCTCTGGCTTGCTCCACTGTTCTCTGGCTTGCTCCACTGTTCTCTGGCTTGCTCCACTGTTCTCTGGCTTGCTCCACTGTTCTCTGGCTTGCTCCACTGTTCTCTGGCTTGCTCCACTGTTCTCTGGCTTGCTCCACTGTTCTCTGGCTTGCTCCACTGTTCTCTGGCTTGCTCCACTGTTCTCTGGCTTGCTCCACTGTTCTCTGGCTTGCTCCACTGTTCTCTGGCTTGCTCCACTGTTCTCTGGCTTGCTCCACTGTTCTCTGGCTTGCTCCACTGTTCTCTGGCTTGCTCCACTGTTCTCTGGCTTGCTCCACTGTTCTCTGGCTTGCTCCACTGTTCTCTGGCTTGCTCCACTGTTCTCTGGCTTGCTCCACTGTTCTCTGGCTTGCTCCACTGTTCTCTGGCTTGCTCCACTGTTCTCTGGCTTGCTCCACTGTTCTCTGGCTTGCTCCACTGTTCTCTGGCTTGCTCCACTGTTCTCTGGCTTGCTCCACTGTTCTCTGGCTTGCTCCACTGTTCTCTGGCTTGCTCCACTGTTCTCTGGCTTGCTCCACTGTTCTCTGGCTTGCTCCACTGTTCTCTGGCTTGCTCCACTGTTCTCTGGCTTGCTCCACTGTTCTCTGGCTTGCTCCACTGTTCTCTGGCTTGCTCCACTGTTCTCTGGCTTGCTCCACTGTTCTCTGGCTTGCTCCACTGTTCTCTGGCTTGCTCCACTGTTCTCTGGCTTGCTCCACTGTTCTCTGGCTTGCTCCACTGTTCTCTGGCTTGCTCCACTGTTCTCTGGCTTGCTCCACTGTTCTCTGGCTTGCTCCACTGTTCTCTGGCTTGCTCCACTGTTCTCTGGCTTGCTCCACTGTTCTCTGGCTTGCTCCACTGTTCTCTGGCTTGCTCCACTGTTCTCTGGCTTGCTCCACTGTTCTCTGGCTTGCTCCACTGTTCTCTGGCTTGCTCCACTGTTCTCTGGCTTGCTCCACTGTTCTCTGGCTTGCTCCACTGTTCTCTGGCTTGCTCCACTGTTCTCTGGCTTGCTCCACTGTTCTCTGGCTTGCTCCACTGTTCTCTGGCTTGCTCCACTGTTCTCTGGCTTGCTCCACTGTTCTCTGGCTTGCTCCACTGTTCTCTGGCTTGCTCCACTGT
The DNA here is from genome assembly GCA_023375785.1 of Penium margaritaceum. Taxonomy (NCBI): domain Eukaryota; kingdom Viridiplantae; phylum Streptophyta; class Zygnematophyceae; order Desmidiales; family Peniaceae; genus Penium; species Penium margaritaceum. The sequence goes on from SZWC01015041.1 coordinate 14,395, forward strand.
TCTCTGGCTTGCTCCACTGTTCTCTGGCTTGCTCCACTGTTCTCTGGCTTGCTCCACTGTTCTCTGGCTTGCTCCACTGTTCTCTGGCTTGCTCCACTGTTCTCTGGCTTGCTCCACTGTTCTCTGGCTTGCTCCACTGTTCTCTGGCTTGCTCCACTGTTCTCTGGCTTGCTCCACTGTTCTCTGGCTTGCTCCACTGTTCTCTGGCTTGCTCCACTGTTCTCTGGCTTGCTCCACTGTTCTCTGGCTTGCTCCACTGTTCTCTGGCTTGCTCCACTGTTCTCTGGCTTGCTCCACTGTTCTCTGGCTTGCTCCACTGTTCTCTGGCTTGCTCCACTGTTCTCTGGCTTGCTCCACTGTTCTCTGGCTTGCTCCACTGTTCTCTGGCTTGCTCCACTGTTCTCTGGCTTGCTCCACTGTTCTCTGGCTTGCTCCACTGTTCTCTGGCTTGCTCCACTGTTCTCTGGCTTGCTCCACTGTTCTCTGGCTTGCTCCACTGTTCTCTGGCTTGCTCCACTGTTCTCTGGCTTGCTCCACTGTTCTCTGGCTTGCTCCACCTTTCTCTGGCTTGCTGATTTGTTCTCTGGCTTGTTCCACCGTTCTCTGGCTTGTTCCACCGTTCTCTAGCTTGTTCAACCGTTCTCTGGCTTGCTCCACTGTTCTCTAGCTTGCTCCACCTTGTATTCGCTTACTCCACCTTTCTCTGGCGTTGTTCACCATTTTCTGGCTTGCTCTACCTTTCTCTGGCTTGCTCCACATTCTCTGGCTTGCTCCATCATTCTCTGGCTTTCTCCACCTTTCTTTGGCTTGTTCCACTGTTCTGTAACTTGCTACACCATTCTCTGGCTTGCTGCATCATTCTCTGTCTTGCTTGACCGTTCTCTGGCTTGCTCCACCGTTCTCGGACTTGCTCCACCGTCTCTGACTTGCTCCACTGTTCTCTGGCTTGCTCCACTGTTCTCTGGCTTGCTCCACCGTTCTCTGGCTTGCTCTACCATTCTCTGCCTTACTTCAGCTTTCCTTGAACCTTCTACACCTTTCTCTAGCTATCTCTATCTTTCTCTGGTTTGCTCCACCGTTCTCTGGCTTGCTCCACCGTTCTCTGGGTTTCTCCACCATTATCTGGCTTGCTCCACTTTTCTCTGGCTAGCTCCACCTTTCTCCAGCTTGCTCCACCGTTCTGTGGCTTGCTCCACCATTCTCTGGCTTTCTCTACATTTCCCTGGTTTGCTCCACCATTCGTAGGCTTGCTCAACCTTTCTGTGGCTTGCTCCACCGTTTCGGGCTTGCGCAACTATTCTCTGGCTTGCTCCACCATCTTGTGGCTTGCTCCACCTTTCTCTGGCTTGCTCCACCTTTTTCTATCTTGCTCGCCCGTTCTTTGGCTTGCTCCACCGTTCTCTGGCTTGCTCCACCGTTCTCTAGCTTGCTCCACTGTTCTCTGGCTGGCTCCGCTGTTCTCTGGCTTGCTCAACCTTTCACTCCCTTGCTCCTTCTTTCTCTGGCGTGCTCCACTGTTTTCAGGCTTGCTCCACCTTTTTCCGCCTTGCTCCATGTTCTCTGACTTGCTCAATCTTTCTCTGGTTTCATCCAGATTTCTCTGGCTTGCTACACTGTTGTCTGAATTTCTCCACCGTTCTTTGGCTTGCTCCACCATTCCCTGTCTTGCTTCACCGCTCTCTAGCTTGCTACACTGTTCTTTGACTTGCTCAACCGTTCTCTGATTTGCTCCACCGTTTTTTGGCTTGCTCCACTGTTCTCTGGCTTGCTCCACCGTTCTCTGGCTTGCTCCACTGTTCTCTGGCTTGCTCCACCATTCTCGGGCTTGCTCCACCATTCTCGCGCCATCTCCACCGTTCTCTGGCTTACTCCATCTTTCTCTGGCTTGCTCCACCTTTCTCTGGCTTGCTCTACCATTATCTGGGTTACTCCACTGTTCTCTGGTTTGCTGTACCTTTCCCTAGCCTGCTCCACCGTTCTCTGGCTTGCTCCACCATTCTCTAGCTTGCTCCACCATTCTCTGACTTGCTCCACTGTTCTCCGGCTTGCACCACCGTTTTCTTGCATACTCCAACGTTCTCTGGCTTGCTCCACCGTATTCTGGTGGCTTGCTCCACCATTCCTTGGCTGTCTCCACCATTCTATGGCTTGCTCCACCTTTCCCTGGCTTGCTCCACCCTTTTCTCGATTGCTCCATTGGGCTCTGGCTTGTTCCACCTTTCTCTAACTTGCTCCGCCTGTCTCTGGATTGCTCCACCATTCTCTGGCTTGCTCCACTATTCTTTGGCTTGCTCCACTGTTCTCTCACTTGCTCCACCGTTCGCTGACTTGTTCCACTGTTCTCTTCTTTGCTCCACCTTTTGCTGGCTTGCTCCACCTTTCTCACGCGTGGTCCATCGTTTTCTGGCTTGCTCCATATTTTTCTGGCTTGCTCCACCGCTCATTGGCTTGCTCCACCTTTCTCTGGCTTGCTCCATCTGTTAGTGGCTTGCTCTACTGCTCGGTGGCTTGAACCAACGTTCTCTGGCTTGCTCCATCTTTCTCTGGCTTGCTCCACCGCTCATTGGCTTGCTCCACCTTTCTCTGGCTTGCTCCATCTGTTAGTGGCTTGCTCTACTGCTCGGTGGCTTGAACCAACGTTCTCTGGCTTGCTCCATGGTTCTTTTGCTTGCTCAATTGTTCTTTCGCTTGATCTACCTTCGTTTGGCTTGCTCCACCGTTCTCTGGCTTGCTCCACCATTCTCTAGGTTGCTCCACCGTTCTATGGCTTGCTCCTATGTACTTGGGCTTGCTCCACCTTTCTCTGGCTTGCTCCACCGTTCTCTGGCTTGCTCCACCATTCTCTAGGTTGCTCCACCGTTCTATGGCTTGCTCCTATGTACTTGGGCTTGCTCCACCTTTCTATGGCTTGCTCCGCCGTTCTCTGGCTTGCTCCATTGTTCTCTGGCTTACTCCATTATTCTCAAGATTTCTCCACCGTTCTCTGGCTTGCTTCACCATTCACGGACTTGCTCAACCGTTCTCTGGCTTGCTCCACCTTTCTCTGGCTTGCTTCACCTTTTTCTGCCTTGCTCTACCGCTCTCCTGGTTGCTCCACCGTTTTGTAGCTTGCTCCACCTTTCCATGGCTTGCTCCATCATTCTCTGGCTTTCTCCACCATTCTCTGGCATGCTCCATCTTTCTCTAGCTTCCTCCACCGTTCTATGGCTTGCTCCACCGTTCTTTTGCTCATTCCACCATTCTCTGACTTGCTCCACATTTCTCTGGCTTGCTCCACCATTCTCTGGCATGCTCCATCTTTCTCTAGCTTCCTCCACCGTTCTATGGCTTGCTCCACCGTTCTTTTGCTCATTCCACCATTCTCTGACTTGCTCCACATTTCTCTGGCTTGCTTCACCTTTTTCTGTCTTGCTCCACCATTCTCTGGCTTGCTCCACCATTCTCTGGCTTGCACCACTATTCTCTGGCTGGCATCACCATTCTCTGGCCTGCTCGACCTTTCCCAGGCTTGCTCCAGCGTTCTCTGGCTTGCTGCACCTTTCAGTGGCTTGCTTTAATGTTCTCAGGATTGCTCGACCGTTCTCTGGCTTGCTCCACCATTCTCGGGCTTTCACCACCTTTCTCTGGCTTGCTTTACCTTTCTCTAGCTTGCTCGCCTGTTCTCTGGCTTGCTCCACCGTTCTTTGGCGTGCTCTGCCATTATCTGACTAGCTCCGCCGTTCCTTGGCATGCTCTACCGATCCCTGACTTGCTCCACCGTTCTCTGGCTTGCTCCACCATTTTGTGGCATGCTGCACCTTTCTCTGGCTTGCTCCACCAATCTCTGGCTTGCTCCACTGTTGTCTGGCTGTATCACCTTTCTCTCACTTGCTCCACCATTCTCGGGCTTGGTCCACCGTTCTCTGGCTTGCTCCACCATTCTCTGGCTTGCTCCACCTTCTCTTGCTTGCTCCACCTTTCTCTGGCTTTCTCCACCATTCTCTGACTTGCTCCACTGTTCTCTAGATTGCTCCACCGTTCTTTGTCTTGCTTCACCGTTCTCTCGCTTGCTTTACTGTTCTATGCTCTTCTCCACCTTTCGTTCACTTACTCCACCTTTCTCTAGCGTGCTCCAGATTTTTCTGGCTTGCTCCAACATTCTCTTGCTTGCTCCACCGTTCTCTGGCTTGCTCCATCTTTCTCTGGCTTGCTCCCCCTTTCTCTGGCTTCATCTACTTTTCCCTGGGTTGCTCCACCGTTCCCTGGGCTGCTCGACCTTTCCCTGGCTTGCTCCACTGTTCTCTGGCTTGCTCCACCATTCCCTGACTTGATCCACGGTTCTCTGACTTGCTCCACCATTCTCTGGCTTTCTCCACTGTTCTCTGGCTTCCTCCAACGTTCTCTGGCTTGCTCCACCGTTCTTTGCCTTGCTCCACCTTTTTTCAGGCTTGCTTCACCTTTTTCTGGCTTGCTTGACTGCTCTCTGGCTTGCTCCACCATTCTTTGGCCTGCTCCATCGTTCTTCGGCTTGCTCCACCTTTCCCTGGCTTGCTCTACTGTTCTCTTGCTTGCTCTACCTTTTCTGGCTTGCTTCAATGTTCTCGGGCTTGCTCCAATGTTCTTTGGCTTGCTCCACCTTTCTCTGGCTTGTTCCAACTTTCTCTGGCTTACTCACCTGTTCTCTGGCTTGGTCTACCATTCTTTGGCTTGCTCAACCATCCTCTGGCTTGCTTTACCATTCTCTGGCTTGCTCCACTGTTCTCTGGCTTGCTCCATCTTTTGCTGGCTTGCTCCACCTTTCTCTGGTGTTCTCTACCATTTTCTGGCTTACTCCAGTTTTCTCTGGCTTGCTCCACTCTTCTCTGGCTTGCTCCATGTTTCTCTGGCTTGATCCACCATTCTCTGGCTTGCTCCACCGTTCTCTGGCTTGCTAAATCTTTCTCTGGCGCTCTCCACCTTTCTCTGGTTTGCTCAATTGTCCTTTGGCTTGCTCCATTGTTCTGTGGCTTGCTCCATTGTTCTCTGGCTTGCTCCACTGATCCCTTGCTTGCTCCACCGTTCTCTGGCTTACTCCACCGTTCTCTGACTTGCTCCACAGTTTTTTGGCTTGCTCGACGTTTATCTGGCTTGCTCCACCTCTCTATGGCTTGCTCCACCATTCGCTGGCTTGCTCTACTATTCTCTGGCTTGCTCCATCTTGCTCCGGCTTACTCAACCTTTCTCTGGCTTGGTGCATCGTCCTATGGCTTTCTCCATTATTCTTAGGCTTGCTCCACCGTTCGCGGGCTTGCTCCACTGTTCTCTGGCTTCCTCCACCTTTCGCTGGCTTACTCCACCTGTCTCTGGTGTGCTCCACAGTTTTCTAGCTTGCTCCACCTCTCCCTGGATTGCTCCGCCGTTCTTTGGCTTGCTCCACTGTTCTCTGGCTTCCTCCACCTTTCGCTGGCTTACTCCACCTGTCTCTGGTGTGCTCCACAGTTTTCTAGCTTGCTCCACCTCTCCCTGGATTGCTCCGCCGTTCTTTGGCTTGCTCCACTGTTCTCTGGCTTCCTCCACCTTTCGCTGGCTTACTCCACCTGTCTCTGGTGTGCTCCACAGTTTTCTAGCTTGCTCCACCTCTCCCTGGATTGCTCCGCCGTTCTTTGGCTTGCTCCACTGTTCTCTGGCTTCCTCCACCTTTCGCTGGCTTACTCCACCTGTCTCTGGTGTGCTCCACAGTTTTCTAGCTTGCTCCACCTCTCCCTGGATTGCTCCGCCGTTCTTTGGCTTGCTCCACTGTTCTCTGGCTTCCTCCACCTTTCGCTGGCTTACTCCACCTGTCTCTGGTGTGCTCCACAGTTTTCTAGCTTGCTCCACCTCTCCCTGGATTGCTCCGCCGTTCTTTGGCTTGCTCCACTGTTCTCTGGCTTCCTCCACCTTTCGCTGGCTTACTCCACCTGTCTCTGGTGTGCTCCACAGTTTTCTAGCTTGCTCCACCTCTCCCTGGATTGCTCCGCCGTTCTTTGGCTTGCTCCACTGTTCTCTGGCTTCCTCCACCTTTCGCTGGCTTACTCCACCTGTCTCTGGTGTGCTCCACAGTTTTCTAGCTTGCTCCACCTCTCCCTGGATTGCTCCGCCGTTCTTTGGCTTGCTCCACTGTTCTCTGGCTTCCTCCACCTTTCGCTGGCTTACTCCACCTGTCTCTGGTGTGCTCCACAGTTTTCTAGCTTGCTCCACCTCTCCCTGGATTGCTCCGCCGTTCTTTGGCTTGCTCCACTGTTCTCTGGCTTCCTCCACCTTTCGCTGGCTTACTCCACCTGTCTCTGGTGTGCTCCACAGTTTTCTAGCTTGCTCCACCTCTCCCTGGATTGCTCCGCCGTTCTTTGGCTTGCTCCACTGTTCTCTGGCTTCCTCCACCTTTCGCTGGCTTACTCCACCTGTCTCTGGTGTGCTCCACAGTTTTCTAGCTTGCTCCACCTCTCCCTGGATTGCTCCGCCGTTCTTTGGCTTGCTCCACTGTTCTCTGGCTTCCTCCACCTTTCGCTGGCTTACTCCACCTGTCTCTGGTGTGCTCCACAGTTTTCTAGCTTGCTCCACCTCTCCCTGGATTGCTCCGCCGTTCTTTGGCTTGCTCCACTGTTCTCTGGCTTCCTCCACCTTTCGCTGGCTTACTCCACCTGTCTCTGGTGTGCTCCACAGTTTTCTAGCTTGCTCCACCTCTCCCTGGATTGCTCCGCCGTTCTTTGGCTTGCTCCACTGTTCTCTGGCTTCCTCCACCTTTCGCTGGCTTACTCCACCTGTCTCTGGTGTGCTCCACAGTTTTCTAGCTTGCTCCACCTCTCCCTGGATTGCTCCGCCGTTCTTTGGCTTGCTCCACTGTTCTCTGGCTTCCTCCACCTTTCGCTGGCTTACTCCACCTGTCTCTGGTGTGCTCCACAGTTTTCTAGCTTGCTCCACCTCTCCCTGGATTGCTCCGCCGTTCTTTGGCTTGCTCCACTGTTCTCTGGCTTCCTCCACCTTTCGCTGGCTTACTCCACCTGTCTCTGGTGTGCTCCACAGTTTTCTAGCTTGCTCCACCTCTCCCTGGATTGCTCCGCCGTTCTTTGGCTTGCTCCACTGTTCTCTGGCTTCCTCCACCTTTCGCTGGCTTACTCCACCTGTCTCTGGTGTGCTCCACAGTTTTCTAGCTTGCTCCACCTCTCCCTGGATTGCTCCGCCGTTCTTTGGCTTGCTCCACTGTTCTCTGGCTTCCTCCACCTTTCGCTGGCTTACTCCACCTGTCTCTGGTGTGCTCCACAGTTTTCTAGCTTGCTCCACCTCTCCCTGGATTGCTCCGCCGTTCTTTGGCTTGCTCCACTGTTCTCTGGCTTCCTCCACCTTTCGCTGGCTTACTCCACCTGTCTCTGGTGTGCTCCACAGTTTTCTAGCTTGCTCCACCTCTCCCTGGATTGCTCCGCCGTTCTTTGGCTTGCTCCACTGTTCTCTGGCTTCCTCCACCTTTCGCTGGCTTACTCCACCTGTCTCTGGTGTGCTCCACAGTTTTCTAGCTTGCTCCACCTCTCCCTGGATTGCTCCGCCGTTCTTTGGCTTGCTCCACTGTTCTCTGGCTTCCTCCACCTTTCGCTGGCTTACTCCACCTGTCTCTGGTGTGCTCCACAGTTTTCTAGCTTGCTCCACCTCTCCCTGGATTGCTCCGCCGTTCTTTGGCTTGCTCCACTGTTCTCTGGCTTCCTCCACCTTTCGCTGGCTTACTCCACCTGTCTCTGGTGTGCTCCACAGTTTTCTAGCTTGCTCCACCTCTCCCTGGATTGCTCCGCCGTTCTTTGGCTTGCTCCACTGTTCTCTGGCTTCCTCCACCTTTCGCTGGCTTACTCCACCTGTCTCTGGTGTGCTCCACAGTTTTCTAGCTTGCTCCACCTCTCCCTGGATTGCTCCGCCGTTCTTTGGCTTGCTCCACTGTTCTCTGGCTTCCTCCACCTTTCGCTGGCTTACTCCACCTGTCTCTGGTGTGCTCCACAGTTTTCTAGCTTGCTCCACCTCTCCCTGGATTGCTCCGCCGTTCTTTGGCTTGCTCCACTGTTCTCTGGCTTCCTCCACCTTTCGCTGGCTTACTCCACCTGTCTCTGGTGTGCTCCACAGTTTTCTAGCTTGCTCCACCTCTCCCTGGATTGCTCCGCCGTTCTTTGGCTTGCTCCACTGTTCTCTGGCTTCCTCCACCTTTCGCTGGCTTACTCCACCTGTCTCTGGTGTGCTCCACAGTTTTCTAGCTTGCTCCACCTCTCCCTGGATTGCTCCGCCGTTCTTTGGCTTGCTCCACTGTTCTCTGGCTTCCTCCACCTTTCGCTGGCTTACTCCACCTGTCTCTGGTGTGCTCCACAGTTTTCTAGCTTGCTCCACCTCTCCCTGGATTGCTCCGCCGTTCTTTGGCTTGCTCCACTGTTCTCTGGCTTCCTCCACCTTTCGCTGGCTTACTCCACCTGTCTCTGGTGTGCTCCACAGTTTTCTAGCTTGCTCCACCTCTCCCTGGATTGCTCCGCCGTTCTTTGGCTTGCTCCACTGTTCTCTGGCTTCCTCCACCTTTCGCTGGCTTACTCCACCTGTCTCTGGTGTGCTCCACAGTTTTCTAGCTTGCTCCACCTCTCCCTGGATTGCTCCGCCGTTCTTTGGCTTGCTCCACTGTTCTCTGGCTTCCTCCACCTTTCGCTGGCTTACTCCACCTGTCTCTGGTGTGCTCCACAGTTTTCTAGCTTGCTCCACCTCTCCCTGGATTGCTCCGCCGTTCTTTGGCTTGCTCCACTGTTCTCTGGCTTCCTCCACCATTCTCTGGCTTCCTCCACCATTCTCTGGCTTACTCCACCGTTCTCTGGCCTGGTCCACCATTCTCTGGCTTGGTCCACCATTTTCTGGCTTGCTCCACTTTTCTGTGCCTTGCTCCTTTCTCTGGCTTGCTCTACCATTCTCTCACTTGCTCCACTTTTCTCTGGCTTGCTCAACTGTTCTTTCTTGCTCCAGCGTAATCTGCCTAGCTCCACTGTTGTCTGCTTTGCTTCACCTTTCGCTGGCTTGCGCCATTTTTCTCTGGCGTGCTCCACCGTATTTTGGCTTGCTCCACCTTTCTCTGGCTAACTCCACCGTTCTCTTGCTTGCTCCACATTTCTCTGGTTTGCTTCATCTTTCTCTAGCTTGCTCCATCGTTCTCGAGCTTGCACCACTGTTCTCTGGCTTGCTCCACTGTTCTCTGGCTTGCTCCACCGTTCTCTGGCTTGCTCCACCGTTTTTTAGCTCGCTCCACCGTTTTCTGGCTTGCTACACCATTTGCTGGCTTGCTCCACCATTCTCTGGCTTGCACTACCATTCTCAGACTTGCTGCACCATTCTCTGGCTTGCTCCACCATTCTCTGGCTTGCTCCACCTTTCTCTGGCTTGCTCCACCTTTTTCTGGCTTGATTTACCGTTCTATGGGTTTCTTCACCATCCTCTGGCTTGCTCCACCTTTCCCTGCCTTGCTCCACCGTTCTCTGGCTTGCTCCACCTTTCTCTGGCTTGCTCCACCTTTTTCTGGCTTGATTTACCGTTCTATGGGTTTCTTCACCATCCTCTGGCTTGCTCCACCTTTCCCTACCTTGCTCCACCGTTCTTTGGCTTGCTCCACCATTCTCTGGCTTGCTCCACTGACCTGTGGCTTGCTCCACCATTCTCTGACTTGCTCCACTGTTCTCTGACTTCCTCCACTGTTCTCTTGCTTCCTTCACCATTCTCTGGCTTGCTCCACTGACCTGTGGCTTGCTCCACCATTCTCTGACTTGCTCCACTGTTCTCTGACTTCCTCCACTGTTCTCTTGCTTCCTTCAACATTCTCTGGCTTTCTCCACCATTCTCTAGCTTGCTCCAGCTTTCTCTGGCTTGCTTCACCTTTCTCTGGCTTGCTCCAAAATTCTTGGGCTTGCTCCACCGTTCTCTGGCTTGCTCCACCATTCTCTGGCTTGCTCCAACTTTATCTGGCTTGCTCGACCTTTCTCTGGCTTGCTTGTCTGTTCTCTGGTTTGCTCCACCGTTCTCTGGCTCGCTCCACCATTCTCTGGCTTACTCCACTGTTCTCTGGCTTGCTGCACTCTTCTCTGGCTTGCTCCACCTTTCGTTGGCTTGCTCCACCTTTCTCTGGTGTGCTCCACTGTTTTCTGGCTTGCTCCACACTTCTCTGGATTGCTCCACCATTCTCTTCCTTGCTCCATCTTTCTATGGGTTGCTCCACATTTCTCTGGCTTGCTGCATCATTCTCTGACTGGCTCCTCCACTCTCTGGCTTGCTCCACCGTTCTCTGGCTTGGTTAGCCATTATCTGGTTTGCTCCATTGTTCTTTGGTTTGCTGCACCATTCTCTGGCTTGCTGCAACGTTCTCTGGCTTGCTCCAACGTTCTCTGACTTGCTCCATGGCTTGCTCCACCTTACTTTGGCTTACTCCACCGTTCTCTGGCTAGCTCCACCACTCTCTGGATTCCTTCACTGTTCTCTGGCTTGCTTCACCGTCCTCTGGCTTGCTCCACTGTTCTCTGGCTTGCTCCACCGTTCTCTGTCTTGCTTTACCGTTCTCTGACTTGCTCCACTGTTCTCTGTCTTGTTCCACCATTCTCTGGCTTGCTCCGTCTCTCTCTGGCTTACTCCTTTCCCTGGCTTGCTCCACCGTTCCCTTGCTTGCTCCATTGTTCTCTGGCTTGCTCCACTGTTCTCTGCTTTGCTCCACCTTTCACTGGCTTGCTCCACCTTTCTCTGGCGTGCTCCACCATTTTCTGACTTGCTTCACCTATCTCTGGCTTGCTCCACCGTTCTCTGGATTGCTCCACCGTTCTATGGTCTGCTCCACTGTTCTCTGGCTTGCTCCGCCATTATCTGGTTTGCTCTACCGTTCTCCGGCTTGCTCCACCATACTCTCGCTTCTGTCTTGAGGGATGGTCGGGCAACGGGATGGGGTTAAGGGTAAGAAACTTCTGTCTGCTAGTCAAGAAAACTGACAGACAGAATGTGTCCAATACAAACACGGTCGCAAAAACAACAAGATGCAAGTTTCTAGTGAGCGTCACAACACATCCTTCTGCAAAAGCCTCTGCCACAACTGCCTCCAGCCCACGCGCTTCAAGGTGGATTGCCCCTAGGTTGTCGTTGGCAGACAAGAGGCAGTGGCACTAGCTGCACTCGTACACCACCTGATGGTATAGGAGGTGGTAATGCACAGGTTCATAGACAAGTTCGTGGCCATAACTAGGGGCACGGCCATGGAAATACAAAAGGCCACGGTGCAGGATTTTTCACCCCTGAGAAATGGTAGTGGGGACCACTCAAGGTTCAAAGTGGATCATGAGTGTGCATTCATGCTTGTAGACAATGGTGTAAAACAATGTGAACTTTCTAGGAGTTCAAATTCTCAGTTGCTTTCTCCCCTCTCGTTGAACCTCATTGCTGCCCGTCATTACGTAATAAACCTTGTCCGTTGAGACAAGATGCAAGATCAAACGTGCTTAGTGATGGAAAAACCAACCATTGTGCAAGAATGTGTGACAATTAAGTTGAAACAAACATCCCAAAATCTATGAGCTCCATTACGTTCGTGGAACCTTTGCTCAATGGTTTTGACCTAGTCAATTTTAAAGACCAGAAGGTGCTTGTCCCATTCACACGTAACCATAAGATGTGGAAATTGTCAGAAGATTGCTGGTGCTGCCACTGGGTGGACGCGGTCACAAGGACGAGCGTTTCAATGGAGGACAGAAGCACAAGCAGAGGCAAAGCGATACCGGCGACGAGAGGCAAAATGGAAGCAAAAGCGGATAGAGAGCGATGGGAACAAAGCGTGGGCGCAGCACGGAAGGTACGAGCACTCAGAACGTGCTAAAAAGAGTGGACGTAGCACTTTCGTGGAAGGATGGAAGCTTCATTGAAGGTACGGGTGTTGGTGACATATGAGTGACGTCGACAAGAAAGAGTGGGCATAGTAGGAAAGTACGGGAGTTGAGGGGAGAGTGAAGGCAGAGGGACTGGAGGCGGCCCAGAGGGCGAGCCTGAAGGAGAATCTAATGGATTGATTATAGACTAGAATACAAGCAATACAAATAGGAAAGGCCTTACCTAGCGCGCTTCGTACAGCGCGCAAAGAGGTGGCAACTCTGGCAAGTGAGAGAAGGGAGGAGTGCCTCAAGACCACGATTCGGCTTTGCTAGCCGTACGCATAGAGGAGTGACGGGTGTAGGCACGATCTTCGCAGGTGCGTTTCACGTGGACCGTTGTCGCATGAATCCGTTGGTTTGGTCTTGGCAAGACTCGCACGTTTATCGGCCGTGAGACCATTCGAATGTTAGTCGTGTGACTCCGAACATGAATCTGCATGGTCACTCTTTATTTCCTCAGTGGCTGCACCCCTTGAAGCAATCTCCAGAATAATGTCTAACAACCCCCTTCGATCGGGAGAGGGGTGCAAGCCTTGAAAGGAAGGCCTGGGAGTCTTGCTTCTGTAGAGGCACAACACGGAGGGAGCTTGGGAGGTTTTGAAAGCAGTGGACGCTTCAGCACTAGGTTGTAGAGGGAAGAGAGAAAACCTGGGTGGTGCAGGAGTGTTTGAGCACAAGCAGTGAGTGCTGTGGGGTAAGAAGTGTCGGTAGAGGGAAATGCACATCTTGTCAGGAGGGAGGAGACAGGTTCAGTGGGTATGCTGTAGGTTGGTTCAGGTTTGCAGTAGGAAGCAGAGCGATTCCGATCACACACCCATATTGTCCTTGGACTCAGGCCGTACTTCGGCTTGCACAGATTGTGAGCAGTGACAACTCTGCGAAGGCAGGCGGTCCAGATCTGAGAGGTCACGTGATGCATCTGCATGAAGCAATCTGCTTCCTTCAATAGGCGGTTGACAAGCTTTTTGCTGTAGGCAGGAGCTGTGGTGAGCAATGTTCCGTGCTGCAGGCAGTATTCCGTGAGAAAGGTGTGGGGAGGTGCATAAACAGTACTGCAAAGGATGAGGCGAGGCGGTCTGT